>ML108846.1:0-47016 GCA_003697995.1 Taxidea taxus jeffersonii | reverse complement strand
TCATTATCCCCTTGACTTACACACCTTTACTTTCTTAAGTATACCCAGCTTCCATCCTCATCTCCAAGCCAGAGTGCCCCTCCTAATTCACTTCTCTGCAGAAATTTTGGAACTGTCACTGGCAAGCCCTGAATTTCATCTGTCTCATCTGAAAAATGGAAGTGTGCTTTGCTTACAAGACAGCTGTAAGAATTCAATGAGGTAAAGTATATAAAGATGCTTTGTAAATTACACAGTATAGAGACAATATTATTCTATTATTTTATGAGATTCTTGGTTCCTCTAGGTTTCTTATTTTTCCTTCCAATGTCATTTTATTTTCTTTCAAGGCTTCAATCATCTACAAAATGCCAGAGAATTAAAAGTATATCTTTCAAAATAACCCTACTTGACGATCCACAGAAATCTAAAACACTTGCTCAAAATGAAATAAATCATATTTTTATCCAGGCTTCCCTTTCCCCTCCTCATTTTTTGCTCATGTGGAAAACTGAGTACCATTTTTGTTTTATATATTTATATCAAGCAAGTTATGTCAACTCCATCTCATAAGTAGTTCTTAAATCTATCCATTTATCTCCATCCTTCTGGCCTCTATCATATTTACACCATGACGTATCAACCCAAATATTGTAATCTTCTTCCAAATTTTCTTCATTAAATAGTTAAAGGGATCTTCTTAAACAGAGATATGTATCACTTCCCTGCTGCAAACTGTTCACTAATAATATCATACTCTTACATAGTGCTTAACCATGCCAGGCACCAGTCTAAGCTTTTTAAATATCATAATTCATTAGTTTTCATGACAACTGTACGGAGTACATATTATTTTCTTTTTCTTTTTTTTTTTTTAAACTGGTGAGTAAACTAAAGAACGTATGTTAAATAAATTGCCCAAGGACACAGAGCAAGCAAAGTAAACAAAGTCAGTATTCCGTATCAGACTGCTTATACTTTCCTTATCCTATAAGGTAACCACATATTTGCATGTCTATGTGTTTGTATGTAAATATATATGTAAGTATATTTGGGTATACTCACCTATAAATTGCTGCTATAAGCATTCATTATTATATATCCATTTACATACATATGGCTATGTATACATATATATGATAGTTTATGGCAATAATACAATTTTTATATCAGGTCAATGTTTAACTATCATACTATTTTATCCAGTCCATCTCTCTATCAAGTATGCCAAAATGAGTTCTTAGTTTTTCCATATATATATTACTCTCTGTTACAATTCAAAGTTCAATTCTTTAAAAAAAAAGTTTTATTGTGAACTCCTGAAAAGAATGATTGCATTCATCCTTATAACAACCTTGTTAAAATTGGCACTTTTATTTCCATATTACAGATCAGGAATCTGAGAGGAAGAAAAGTCAGCTTTTCAAAGGTAACAGAGCCAGAAGTGTTGAAATTAAGATTCAAACACCCGACTTCAAAGCTTACTCTTGCATTTTTTATTCTTGCTGTACATGATTTTAAACTTCGTTTTAGAAAACTTTGATTTCTATTTCATATTATTAACATATTAAAATCCTTATTACATTTTTAACAAATTGGTATTTCTAATTATGTTTCTTAATAGGATATAATAACTTTAAAGTTTGATATTTGTATTACTTTATCAGTTACTTAATTGCTCTTATTATTTTATAGTTTTCATTTCTATAAACAAAAAGTACTTTGTAGGCACTAGCAATAAGGAATAATATAAGAAAAGAGAAAATGGAGAAAAATAGGAAAGTATATTACTCCATTAGTCTACAAAAAACCTATTAATTAGATCCACATTGTTCAATCTGGTAGCCACTTTATTTTTTATTTATTTATTTATTTATTTTAAGATTTTTTTTTTTTTTAAATTTGTTAGAGAGAGAGAGAGAGCGACCACAGGCAGAGAGAGTGGCAGGCAGAGGCAGAGGGAGAAGCAGGCTCCCTGCCGAGCAAGGAGCCCGATGTGGAACTCGATCCCAGGACGCTGGGATCATGACCTGAGCTGAAGGCAGCCGCTTAACCAACTGAGCCACCCAGGTGTCCCCTGGTAGCCACTTTAAATGGTAGCTACTGAGCATCTGAAAAAGCGTTTCTACAAAATGACATTCCCTGTAAGTCTAAAATACTTCTGGATTGGGGCACCTGGGTGGTTCAGTCGAGCTTAAGCATCTGCCTTTGGCTCAGATCATGATCCCAGGGGCCTGGGATTGAGCCCCACATTGGCCTCCCTGCTCAGTGGTGAGTCTGCTTCTCCCTCTGCCTGCCACTCCCCCTGCTTATACTCTCTGTTAAATAAGTAAAATCTTTAAAAAATAATAAAATAAAATACATCTGGATTGTGACGTCTTACTATATCATCTTATGCTAATTCCTTCATTAATCATATTTATACTGATTACATTTTTTAGGGTTTTTTTTAAAAGATTTTATTTATTTATTTGACAGACAGAGATCACAAGCTTGCAGAGCAGCAGGCAGAGAGAGAGGAGGAAGCAGGCTCCCTGCCGAACAGAGAGCCCAATGCGGAACTCGATCCCAGAACCCTGGGATCATGACCTGAGCCGAAGGCAGAGGCTTTAAACCACTGAGCCACCCAGGTGCCCCTATATCGATTACATGTTGACATGATAATATTTTAGACATACTGAAGTAATAAAATATATTATTAAAATTCCTTTCATCTGTTTGCTTTCACTAAATATAATGTGGCTACATAAAACTTTAAATCACACACATTAGTTGCATTTGTGGCCTGCATTCCCCTTCTATCGACACTGCTAACTAGACTGAGAAAGGTAAGCCGATATATCAATATTTAGCAGCAGCCATTTTTAGAAGATAAAGGTAAAGTGGGAGTCATTCTAGTCCAACTTCTTTATTAAGAAATGATAAAACCTAACTCCAGAGAGGTTAGTTTTGTGCAGCATGACCTTGAGAGTCAAGGAAGAATCATTCTGATGAAACTCAAAGCAATCTCTTCGGTGGAAAATATTTTCCTTCCCCTTATTTGTTATCTCGCAGACTACTTCTATATTCTGTTCTTATACTTCGTAAGCTGGAAGCCATCATTTCCGAGACTCCCTTACCAGATGCCTTCTCATTATCTAACACCAATGGGAAGGACTGTGGGTGAAGAGAGGTTGGGGAGCAGGACACATTTTGCTCCTGGTCTTTGTTTCATGTCCACAATGAAAGTAAGGATGGGGGGTGACCTCAGCGGCTACCAGTCTTTAGCTGTTCCAGCCATTCCGGTGTCAGTGGCTTCTGCTATGACACAGCATTTTTTACATTCCTGCATCCTAACCTAGGTGTGTTAGTAGGTTTCTGCTATTTGAGTGTAACCAAATGCAAGGCTTCAGGAGACCAAGTGTCTGTGGAACATCAAATAAAGAACAGTGACGAACACTGAGATGGGCTAGCCATTTTTTACTTGCATTGTAAGCTGACAGAAGTATCAACTACAAGGCTTTCATTCCATCATCTCAAGGCACAATTAGGCTACCTTCTGTAGCCATGGGGCTTTACAGCAGGAAAATGAAACAGCAAAGTAAATTTTAAAGGACTCAGAATTAAAACATTTGTGTAATGCACATTCTTCCTAGGTGTTTTGGAGAAAATTAGTGCATTGCCTGGAAAATAGTGGAACCCTGAGAGTAGAAATGTAAATATTTGTGTGGATTCTGATGACCAAGTGTCTTGGAATGTTAATCCCTCCTCTGTCTTGCCAACAAAACTGAGTGTTCTTCCCTTTTCTGAGGAGAACAGATTTTCCTTGACTGAAGACCCTGAGCTTCAGCCATCTTTCACTTCATAATAAATAATCCTCAAAATTAGGAATTTGAAATTACTATGATTTATAATTTCTGATGATTTAGTGTGATGACAGTCTGTCCCGGTAGTTCTTTGGCTGGTCTTGGCAGGAACATTCATGTAGCTGCATTTCATGACTCATCTTGAAGTAGAGGGTCCAAATGGCCTCATTCACACATCTGGAAGTTGATAGTAACTGCCAGTTAGAGAAATGAGGTTCTTCTCCATGTGTTCCCTCATCTTAGATAGGGGTAGCTTGTTTTAGTATCCTGGGAGAGTGACAGCAAGAGCCAAAAGTCTTCTTAAGGTACCAGGATGTGGAACTAAAGTAAGACCAATTTTTCTCTACTATATTTGTATATATAAAAAGAGATACATCATAGCAGAATGACCACAGTCGCCAAACTGTGGAAAGAACCAAGATGCCCTTCAATGGACAGATGGATAAAGAAGATATACAATGGAGTATTATGCCTCCATCAGAAAGGATGACTACCCAATTTTGTATTAACGTGGACGGAACTGGAAGAGATTATGCTGAGTGAAATAAGTCAAGCAGAGAGATTCAATTGTCATATGGTTTCATACTTGTGGAGCATAAGGAATAACACAGAGTACATTGGGAGATGGAGAGGAAAAGTTGGGGGAAATCGGAGGGGGAGACAAACCATGAGAGACTGTGGACTCTGAGAGACAAACTGAAGGTTTGGGGGGGGAGGGGTGTGGGGGGAGGGTTGGGTGAGCCCTCCCTGGTTGGGAGGGCATGTATTGCATGGAGCACTGGGTGTGGTACTTGGAACACTGAAAAAAATGAAATTTAAAAAATTAGAAGAACATGTAAAGAAACAAATAAAAAAAGAGATATAATGTCAATCCAACTTTAATGGAGCAAAGAAATAAAAATGTCAGTCCTGATGGGAGGATTAGCAACATTACACTGTAAGGGAAGACAGACACTGGTTGGCATGCTTCATTGGGCCCATCACTGTAATGATGATCCACATCCTGGAATGACTTCATCTGAGGCAGCTGACTTAAAAGATGATGCCCATTGCTATCAAGACCTATCTCCAGTCCCCACTTTGTCTTCTGCCACTTCAAGATCCATAATTTCAATGAGAGCCTCTCCCATTTTCTTTCCCTACCTAAGAGGATAGTCATCTCAGAGCTTCTCAAGGATAATGCTGTTACTCCTCAACAATGTATTTTTTAATGTCTTAATGAAGGAAGAGCCTTTTACTTCACTAATCCAGATTGGTCTGGTGACTACAATTGCTGAGTATCAACTAGCCTACATCAAAGGCCAGTGCTGAAATTCTGCTATGGCACCATTTCCTTGGTATACAGTTTACCTTGTTCCCTTTCACTATAAAGGGAGTAATAGAAACATATTTTGTGGGACACCTGAGTGGCTCAGTCGGTTAAGCCTCTGATTTTGTCTCAGGTCATGATCTCAGAGTCCTGGGATTGAGCCCTGAGTCAGGCTCCCTGCTCAGCAGGGAGTCTGCTTCTCCCTCCACTCCTTCCACTGCTTGTGTATGCTAATATGTAAATAAGTAAATAATTAAAATCTTTAATAAAAAAGAAACATTTTGCATATGAATTTGTCTTTTTTACTCAGAAAAGGAAAGAAAACTATTAGTGTCACTCTCCTTGGATTTAAAGAATTCCATATTTATCATCACTGTTCCACACTAAACATTGCATCCATTCAAATAATTCATAGTCACTGAAATTACTGGTCTTACTATGCATCCCAGCACTCAGAAACAACTTGCTTATAAAATCATGAAATGACCTGTTGAAGCCTTAGTTAAAGTGCCAGTTGGAAGGTAAGGCCCTGTGAAATTGAGATGCAGTCTTAACAAGAGTATAATATTTGTTTTGAATTGTCAAGTAAAATATAATGCTGTTTCTCCAATAGCTGGAATATATATACACAAGAATCAAGAGGGAAAGTTATAGTCTCTCCTCTCACTATTGCAATAACAATCTCTTTGCAGATGTTTTCCTTTTCATCCTACAGAATTTCCATTTTCCAGTCCTGAGGCCTGGAATGTTAAAACATTAATGCTTTAATGTTTCAGTTCCTAAGGGAGGAAAACTTCCACCACGGTACAATTTAATGGTGACCTTGAATTTTTAAGTTGAGATGCCATCTGGTTATTTGAGATGTTTTGACACTGAAGCTAATAGACAAAGTATGGGGATACTACACTGACTGGGGTGACTAATAAACACTGTACAGGAAAAACTGGATTGTAAGGATATCTGGAGAATTCAGGAGACTTTTTTTTTGGTAACTCTTTTTACTTCCACATCTGGAATGTACACTAAGCAAGCCAATAGGTACTGGGTCTCTGACCAGTTACATAAAGACATAAGGACTTTAACAATGTGCATATCTAATTTCTTCATTGTTATGTGTAAAATAACCATTTTTCCTTTACTTCCTTTTTTCTTTTCCTTTACTTCCTTTTCTTTCCCCTTCTTTATCTTTCTTTTTTCCCCCTTTCTTTCCATATTCTTTGCTTTATTGCATCTAAAAAGTTAGGTTAAGTTTCACTACTCAGCCCAGTTACTAGTTACATTAATGAATATCATGCTAAAATGATGACTGAACTCTAAGAGGGAATAATATTACCAAGAGATGGATAACATTAATGATGGATCTTAGTTTACATCTCTTTTGGAAAGGTTAAAGAATATTTGTTTTTACCAAGAACAGTTTGTAACCTGTGAGATATATATACACATGTATCTCACATATATTATCTTTATACATATATACAAAGTTTAAATATAGGAGTTGATATGTATTACATGGTTTAAATTGCATGGAAGTACATGTAGGGATGGAAGCAGACAATGAGGAAAGCTGAGCTGATTCTACACCTGTTGCATCTCTGTTCTACCTCCATCCTTTTTTTTTTTAAGATTTTATTTATTTATTTGACAGACAGAGATCACAAGTAGGCAGAGAGGTAGGCAGAGAGAGAGGAGGAGGTAGGCCCCCACCGAGCAGAGAGCCTGATGTGGGGCTCGATCCCAGGACCCTGGGATCATGACCTGAGCCGAAGGCAGAGGCTTTAACCCACTGAGCCAACCAGGCACCCTACCTCCATCCTTTTATACCTTACTCTGAACTGTAAGAGCTAGGACTCCAAATGCTGCGTTTCCCAGGTTTCTTTCAGAAATTTCAAGTTCTGGCAGTTTCAGCCTTTGTGTAGTCGCCCTCCAGCAGCCAGCGGTCAGTACTGGTTTAGGGATTCTAGTCCACTGGGATTAGTAGCTTTTTGAAATCAGGGTAACACCCTTCTTCCTTTCTGTTCTTTTTGCTACGCCAGTCCTCCTAACACTTTGTCACCAATTCCCTGTTTCATATATCCTTTGTTTAAAATAGGTAGCATATTTCTCTTTTCCTGGCTGCTCCCTCACTGATATAATTTCTAAACCATAAAGCCATGCTCACTTCTGTGAAAGAAAAGCATGATGTATAATAAAAACATTTATAGCTGACAAAATCAATATATTTTATCATTTTGAGAATGCCAAAATATGTCCAAAAAAATAATAGGATTAATAAACCAACTTTTGATGCATGCATATGAAACTTGGATGTTCCTAACTTCCCATAGGTAACCACTCTTCATTCATTGGTGAAAATGAATAAATTTATTGTTTCTTTTTACAGATAGTGCTAATATAAAGCTTTTCTCCATTACATAGGTTTAAAGGAAATCTTTTTTTTTTAAGATTTTATTTATTTATTTGAGAGAGAGAGAGACATAGAGGGACAGAGAGCACAAGCTGGGGGAAGGGCAAAGGGAGAGGGAAAAGCAGACTTTCCACTGAGCAGGGAGCCAGATGTGGGGCTTGATCCCAGGACCCTGGAATCATGACCTGAGTCAAAGGTAGACACTTAACCAACTGAGCCACCCAGGTGTCCCTAAAGGAAATCATAAAATCCTTTATAGCAATGCCACTCAAAATGGGGTTATGAACCAGTTCTAGTTTGTAGACTGTTATTGGTCTGTGAGGTGACAGCTTATTCCAAAATAGAAATAAACATACTCATCTTTCATGGAAAATATTTATCTCTACTCAATATATTAGGGAAATGTTGCAAGCTCTCTATCTCCAAGAACAGTAACAACCAGTTCACAATCTAGTAAGAGGCCTATTATTTAAAAAGGGATTACAAAATACAAAGACAACAAAAGAGAAAGGCAAATACCATATAATTTTTCTTAGAGTGGAATCTAAACAAACAAACAAAAACAGAAACAAGCACATAGATATAGAGAACAGATTGTTGGTTGCCAGAGGTGAGGAGTGGAGGGTGAGAAATGGGTGAAGGGGGTCAAAAGACATTTAAAAAAGAATTATAAAAATTAAATAAAAGCTAATTCCTCTGAAATATCATGGCCTATAACATGAGCAAGTTTTTTTTTTAAACAACTTTTTGGGGGTCAATATATATTCTCTTTTTTGGAAAAAAATTAAAAGTACACAATAGTATAAGGAATAACTGAGCCCTGAAAATAACCTAACACCCAAAAGCCATAGTGCTTAAGTGACAAGATGATGTTCTACTAAGAACAATCACCTTCACTACTCTGCAAGAAACAGAAATGACTTGGTAGAGTTAGATTTTTAAAAAAATAGTTAATGGTATTGTAATAGTGATATAATGGGACAGACATTAGCTATACTTCTGGTGAACATAGCATTACGTACAAACTTGTCAAACACTAAGTTGTCCACCTAAAGCTAGTGTAATTTTGGGTTTCAACTATACTCAAACAAGAAACAATTAAAATAAGTAAAATTTTATGCCAAAAAAAAATTTTTTTAATGATACCTTCTTAAAAGAGCAATGAAAAACTGCACTGATTCTACAAAAAAATGATACAAAAAGATGTGGAAAATAAGCACAGAAGAAAAGAAAAAAACAGAATGCATTGAATGAATTATTTTGTTCCCAAACATTTCTGTACTCAACACAGAAAGGGAAGAAAGAATGGGCAAGGAAAGCAGAAAAGAGTGAAGAATTTTAATATTAGAGCCAGAGAGAATCTTTATAGTGTATTGTGAAGTAACAGAAATAAATCAGAATGATTTAAGTGAATAATTGTTTTTATATTCTATTATAATGGGAGATTTCTTTCTCCAATAGACAATTAAACTACCTGAAGAAAAAATATAAAGATTTCAATTAATGTCACATATACAAATAATAATTTCAAAGTTATGTTATTCATGACTTAAACCAATTATCTTGATTTCATACCAAGTTATTTCCTAAGAAACAAAAATACCAATATTATACACTGTGTAAGTTAAACTGTTGGGAATTCAATATCAAAGTTGAGTATATGCAAAATTTATTATCATATTTGATACTTGTGTTAGGCCTTTGTGCTCACCAGTTCTTTTTCTGAAAATGTGTTCCAGATGCTGAGTATAAAAAAAGGCTGTGATTCTCAAATAATTCAACCTATTCTATAAGCTCAAACAAATAATGCTTTTGATTTAAAATTGTTTAATCTCAAAAAGACTGGTATAGAAAGCAGAAGAGAAACTTGGATGAAGTTGTATTCAAATAGAAGTTCTATTCAGCTCCAAAGTTAAGCAATAGCAGATCTTAAAAGATGGCTTCATGATGTGAACTGGAATCAAAGAAATTAATGCATTCTTTTGAATTTAAGTGAGCTTTTAACTCAGAGGGTGAGTGTATCAAAAATTGTTCTTTGTGAAGGTCTGAATATGAGCCTACGCTAATTTTACATTTCTACTCAGAAAATTTACTCATGTTTAGAGTGTAAAAAAGAGAAGCTCTTCTCCTGTCTGAAAATGAAAATTCATTCTGGCAAAAAAAAAAACGTTTACAGAAAGGTCTGTGTTTCAGAACAGCTGGGTGGCTCAGTTGGTTGTCTGCCTTAGTTAGGTTCAGATCATGATCCCAGGATTGGCATCGAGCCTCAAATCGGGCTTCCTGCACAGCAGGAGAGTTTGCTTCTCCCCCTCCATCTCACCCTGCTCCTGTGTTCTTTCTCTTTTGCTCACTATCTGTCTCTCTCTCTCTCAAATAAGTAAATAAATAAAATCTTCTAGAAAAAAAAAAGAGAGATAAATCAGTGTTTTGTTGTCAAGCCATCCTAGTTCACAAGAATCACAATAACAACAGTAATTCTAGCAACAACTGACATTTATTGAATACATACTATGTGCCAGGCACTCCTTTTAAGTATTTCGCATGTATTAATTTAATCCTCAAGACAACACTGAACAATTATCTCCATGTTATAGAAAAAGAAATGAAGCCATGAACATTTTTCCCAGAATTTTCTGAGTTACATTCTTGTGGGAATTTACCGCCAGAAAATATAGCTTCCTTCCCTCTGATTTAGAATGATGTGGTACATAACAATATTTTGATATGCCTCTAAAAATCTTTCATACAATACTGCTGTTAAACTAAGACATGAAAGAAAATCTAATTGTAGAAGAAAGCGCATATATTCCTGGAATTAATGCCAGAAAATATTTTCTTTCATACAAACTGGCCCTACACAGACTTGATGTGTGCCTGAAAAAAGACTTTCAGTAACACTGTTAACGTAGAAAGTAAATCTAAATTATAAAAATATACTTTAACCACATTAAGTGGACCATGAGAACAAGAACTATTTTTATGTTTGGGCATTAAACTTACTATATTTCCAAGCATACATGACAGAAATGTAAATGAACGATGACATCTTTCTAATTATCTGAGGCAAACCAAATCACATAAAATAAAATATTTTCTAGTTTTAGTGTTCAAAAAAATATTTCTAGGAAAATTTACTTCAGAATAGCAGAATGTGTAGATCTGCAGACCTGTTCCTCAAGGAAAAAAATCATTAATTGGTAAAAATTACTTAAAAAAACAAACAAAGAGGGACACCTGGGTGGCTCAGTTGGTTAAGTGTCTGCCTTAGGCTCTCAGATCATGATCTCAGGGTCCTGGGATCAAGCCCAGCATCGGGCTCCCTGCTCATCTGTCTGGAATTGTGCTTCTCCTTCTCCCCATGCCCTTCCTCACGGCTAGTGTTTTTCCTCTTTCTCTCTCTCTTTTAAATAAGTAAAATCTTTAAAAAATAGGAAAAAAATTTTAAAAAGCAAACAAAAACATTCAGTCTCTGAAAACTGTCACAAGAGAATAGAGCAAACAAAACACATTCAAGCATGAAAATTTACTAAATCTTGGTAAGAATGGCTGTTAGACTTGGGCAATGACCTCCTTCTGTTCCCCTAGGCCAGGATAATAGGAGTGTTGCCTTAGGAAATGTGGAAAAGAAGACAGGGTTCCCTCCTTGCTCAGCTCCCTGACAATAGCTACTATTTTCATCAGGAAGAGCAGGTTGCTAGCATTTCATCTTCCTGTATTCTGTTTCCAAGAGGTTAAATTCCAGGTGAATTTGGCCAAAATGTCTTTGACTCCATTATTCTATCTGGTGCCCATTCGTAGGGCAGAGACTCTACTCCATGGACCACAGGCCAAAAAAACTGCAGCCCTAGTAGCCTTACCCCAACTGCTCATAGTGTGACGGTTCTGCAGAAAAGAGGAAGACCAGAAGTTATTGCTCCCACTCAGTAGCCTGTCCATGAAACAAGGATGTCATTCCAAGAGAAGCTGGTCAATGTCTTGTCCCTAGGTTTGGGACAGTAAATCAGAAATTTCACTTAAGGGGAAAGACGCCATAGGAACAGAATGCACTGAAACTCACCCAAAGGACTGACTTTGTTTATAAAATAATATGGGGAAGTTCAAAACTAAGGGCACTCACAAACACAATAGACACATGTGATGTCATAATATGGAAAAATATTGAAACAGAAAGTAGATTAGCAGTGGCCTAGTGCTGGAGGTGTTGGGGGGAAATGAGGGGTGACAGCTAATGGATATGTGACGAAAATGTTCTCAAATTTATTGTAATGATGGTTGCATGACTATGTGTGTACTAAAACTCACTGAACTGCACACTTTAAATGTTTGAATCATATCTTTCCAGGATAATAATACAAGGGCAATATTGAGTTAAATTTACAAATTTTATAAATATATTAGTACAAATATTATTGATTCCACTAAATAGTTCAAAACAACCATTAACTTTAGGGAATAGGTGTCTTTCACAGTACACAATAGCGGGTGACTTGGAGTCATGTCTTCTACCAAGATTCATACAAATAGGGAACAGGGATAGATTGTTTAGCAGGTAAATGCAATGACAAATATTCATGGCAGAATGAAATGGTTAGAAGGAAACGAATCTTGAACTGTTCTTATCCTGGTTTAAAGATAACTCAGAACAAATGTCACTTCATCCAATATTCAAATAATGGGAAAATTTAACTGAGTTTGGACCCAGTCAAGAACTGTCCCAGCCAAGAGTTATTTAAAATCACCAAGGAATACAAAATATTTGTATTTGAAAAAGATAAATTCAAACATGGAAACAGAGTTATCAGATTAGAGAGATCAAGAGAGAGGAACTGAAATATTATGTAACCATTATTGTGCTAACAAAGCAGACAACATTTTGAACATAATGTTAAGATGGGACAACCTCATTAATAAGACAGAACTAAGACTCTCTCATTAAAAGAATAGGCTAGGAATACACATATGATGGCAAATTTGTATACTGCACTCCAAACTGTGAGACACTAGAAATTACAGAAGGTAGAAGAAGAGGAATCCACAGTGAACCATAACAGATGGTAGTTTCTAAATATCTTTACAGGACTAAATATTTTCACTGGCTTCCTAAGTGAAGAACTCTATATTCATTATTATAGCATTCAATGCATTCCTAATGTTTTATTACATGATATTAATTGTTAAATTTATAGAAAGAATATAGACATAAGGATGGACACCTGGGTGGCTCAGTTGGTTAAGCAACTGATTCTTGATTTCAGCTCAGGTCATGATCTCAGAGTTCTGAGATTGGAGCCCTATGGTAGGTTCTGTGCTCCATGAGGAGTCTGCTTAAGGATCTCTTTCCCTTTCTCTTCACCCCTCCCTCAACTCACACACACAATCCCTTCCTCTAAATAATTAAATCTTAAAAAAAAAAAAGAATATGGACATAGGAAATAATATTTTGAATCTTATTAATCAATTTAATTGAGGACCTCAACCACCCCCCTAATCACTGTATCTATAACTTGCCTGGTGCCAATGAGAACTAGGAAACATCAAAGGATGTGTGGGGGAACCTGAGCACAGCAGGCTAGTAGCCTCCTTCATCTGACTTTGCCTCAAGGAAGCTGCAAGACAGCAGGAGGAGGCTGCATTCACATGATTGTCTCACTCATCACTGAAAAAAGATAACAGAGGCAATGTCCTAGCTGGATTAACCCAAGACAGAGGGACTCCTCATAAGTAATGTTACCTATGATGTATCCAAATTTCACTGTGCCTCAGTGAGTACCAAGAAGAGGAAGAACAAACAGAAACCTGGTTTCAGTAGCATGTAGGGATCTCTCAACAGAAAAAGGGATCAAAGACTTTAGTGGTAGATGCCAGCATTAGGATCCAAAAGATCAGTTAAGTCCACCCACACCCCAGCTGTTTTTAATTTGGCAAAGCAACTGTACCTGTAACTTCATAAAAGTCATCTATATACTCAGACAACTTCTTGGAAGAGAGTGAGCAAGTGGAGAAGACATGGGGGGGGGGGCGAGGATGTGAAAGAGCATAAATAAAAATTACCTGAGTACACAGCCAATAAAATAGATGGTTTACACTCAGAAGACTCTGCTATGATAATTGACAGTCTATGTGTATTTCTTTTAATCTCCTCAGTAACTAACATGGCATATTAAAGGGAAGTTCAGTTTGATCATAGAAAAGCAAGAAAGCATATTTTCTGAGCACTTTGAGTAGTAGATGTACTAAATTTGCCACTCCGTTACATTTCAATGTTTTATATTTCTAAATGTTGATTCAAACTTACTAAGTAAATGATACAGTATCTTTAAAGAGGCTTAAGAAAAGAAATCCTGTGATTTCTTTACATAGATATCTGAACTTATATCTTTACATAGATCTCTGAACATAGATTTCTTTACACAGATATCTGACCACTGGAAGCCTCTATCAATATCCAAGTGAATTTCCAAATTTGCCAACGCATATAGTTTCTTCTCCCATTGTCAAGAATGACCTTTTAAGCATTCTCCATTCTCCTTAACCCAAACGCTACAAGAGCCCCACATCCTCTTAGCACCTGTCATGGGCTCAAAATTCTCAGAAAATGGTCCATTAGTAAGGAACTTCAAATTTAAAAACTTAACACATCTATATCCATACTTTTTCATCTTCTCTCATATTACAATGGCAGAAGTATCCATTATAACACTAGACATACAATAATATTGAATCTCACTCACTTGGAAACTCTTCACCCTATAGAATTTCCCTTATTCCATAGTAATGAACTTACTATGACATTCTTCTTAATGTTGTAACATGCTCATCTTTCATTTGCTAAGTAAAATAACTTCAAAAACTTAAATAAACAAAAAATAATATTTATGTCTTTTCCCTCCACAGCAAAATTTTTTTAAAAAAATCCCACAAACTATTCATAGTGTCCCTACATTATTCCTTCATCTATCTCTCAACCAATGAAGATAAAATTTCTGCTCTTATCATGGTTAACTGAACTTGTTCTCAAACCATTAACAACTTACTTTACTGTTACATAAAATAGACACTTTGACCTTTTGCAGCATTTCACAATGTTTCCACTGACTCTTTAGAAAGTTTTTTTTTTTTTTTGTATTCTTCCCTGACCTTTCAGATTTTGGATTCCTCTATTTCTTTTGGTTCCTGACTCTTAACTAACTTTAACATTTTTATTGGTCATCTCACTATGTAAAAAGATTGCAACTACTTAACATCAATGATGACATAGAAAGGGGAATGAGCACTCTCATACATTTTTTTATTGTACTATGAAATTAGTACAATTGCTTGGGTGGACTCTTTTACAGTATTTATCAAGATATAAAATGAGCAAAGGTCTTCAGTGCAGTATCATTAGGCACACAGCAATCTGAACTTGTGAGCCATAAACTTCAAACAGTATTATTTTTCTCTGCTTACTGCTTCCAACCACACTGCACTGTATTTCCTTTCCCAACTCACTAGCAGTTCCCTTCTTTAAAAAGAGGACATGTTCAGAGCTTCCTAGTCCATTTCGGATTAAACTTGGTCTCAAATTTGAATTTCTGTATTACTTTATCAAGCTATATTTTATGTAAAGTATATATTTAAAATGCATACTACAATAAATTGTGAAATATGTAATACTCTTCTGAAATTACCATAGTCAAGATACTTAACATATCCTCATCCCCCAAACTTGCCTTGTTCTCATTTGAAATCTGGTCTTAGATCAATTTGCATTTTCTAGACTTTTATGTAAATGGAATCATGTAAGATGTGATCTTTTTTCAGCTGACTTATTTAATTGAAGATAATTATTTTGTGACTTACCCATATTGCTTCTTGTAATGGTAATTCATTTCTTTTTATAAGTATTTCATTCTACAGAATATTTTGTTAATACTTTTGTTCATGGTTGTATGTTTGGGTTATTTCCATTTTTGAGCTGTTGCAAATGACGTGGCTGTGAACATCTGTTTACAAGTATTTGTGGAGATGCATGTTTTGGTTTGTTTTGGATAAATTCCTAGGAGTGGAATGGCTGAGATGTATAAGCATAAGTTCAAATTTTTATGAAATCTCCAAACTGTTTTCCAAAGTGGCTGGACCATTTTACATTCCCATCAGTTGTATATGAGATTTCCAGTTGTTCTACATCCTTAACAACACTTGGCAGAGTCAGCCTTTTTAAAACTTCCATTTTATGGAAAATATTCATTTTTGATCAATGTTTGAATTATTTCCAATTTTCTGTTACTACAAATAAAATTGGTACAAATATTTGTTTCCAAATATTCGTCATGACGTGTTCATTTCTTTTCTACTTATAATGGATCACAGTTTAATTTTTTAAAATGTTGATAATTTTGGTTTATGGCATTTTGAGCATTGTGTTCACTCTGGGATCCTTTATACTGCTTTATGTAGATGCTTTCATTTTAGCTAGTAATTCATTCCTTTGCAGTCAGTTAATTTAGTAACCCTACCTCACTTCACCAGCAGGTGCGCACTGCTTAGAGAGCTCCAGAGTCTCCCTGACAGTGGGTTCAGCTACTTTTCGGTCTGCTTTTGTCTAATGCTACTTTCACTGAGCACTTATTCTCTTTATTGTTTCACTTGTGGCTTTTGCTTACTCATGGTTTCTGAGGTTTCACATCTACTTTCAGCGCGCTCTCTCTCTCTCTCTCTTTCTGTGTCTTTTGAGTCTGCATTAATTCACTTCCTCTTACATCTCTAGGTCAAAATTTAACCCCTCCCTCTAAGAGAGATTATTTAATTAGTTCAGTCACTAGGTAATTTAGAATCTTTTTAGGCACCTGTTTGATTGTACTTGACTACCTAGACAATGAAATTGACAGCCACATCGTGAAGTACAAAGCAAGTTATATATAAAATATCCCTCAAAAAGGGATGTGGGCATGGCAGATATCAAAAGGCTTCTAAGGAGAATTTCCTTACCTGACTTTCTTTGGCTTGCCTTGCATAGATAAAGGTGTGTCTATGCCCTATTAAGATCATTCTTGTGACTCCTGTAGAAAATTTGCCCTGGTATCTATTTTTTTTTTTTTCCAGTAAGGCAAGACCAATTTTTAAAAAACCTAAATTGTTGATATTTAACTTAGCTTTGAATTATTAATAAAAATAAGTTCACTTTCTGTCAAATCTCTATGATATAAATCAATTCTCTACAAAGGGAAATGATTTAATTTGTTCAATCAGTCACTAGGTAGCATAGAGTCTCTGTTAATCCAAGAATTCCCCCGTCACTCATAGAAGTATTCATTCAATTAACTGAATGACAATCTACTAAGCTAGTTTGATTCAAATAAAAATTCTAATAGTTTTGACATAAAAAAATAATTTTTTTTCTTTCACAAATTTTATGCATTTTAAAAACTTACTTTCAAAACAATCATTAAAGATTGGTCTGAAGTCATCAAAATACATATAATTGTCTCATACATATCTAAAAAATCATGATTCTAAAATTATATTTTATGCAATTTTTGGTTCCTAACACATATAAGACTCTCACACTGTTTATGTTACTTTGGTAAAAACCACATTTTAAATTTTTTTTGTCTGGCCAGCTATTTTTGCATCATGCTGCTATAATATGCTCTGAACTGTAATCATTGGTAAGCCACAATATATTTCTGTTTATTTTTAAGAATTGGAGGAAACAATGGTTACCAAGCAGCAGGGAAGAATAGTATTGATGGTCAAGTATTGCTTCCTTTTGTTTGGGGATCTCTGTTGATCCAGGGTTAGATTATTTCCAACTATAAAAATATCACCATCCAATAACATAGAAGGGATAACATAAACATCAACATATATTAATAGAAAGAAGATGGAAATGCCACCCTCCCCCAATTTTCAGCTAGCACAGTGGAAGTTTATTCCTTACACACATGCAGTACCATCTGCAGTAAGGCAGGTCAGAACAGAGTTAGGAAAAGGGGCCCAGGGTCTGCTCTCCGTCTTCAACATGAAGCTTCTACTATAGCTCTGGGCATGGACTTTCAGACTGAATGGAGGAAGTGAGAAAACAGATCATTCAGGAGGTTTTTATAGGACAAGGCTGTTCATATTTTCTCCTCCCTTTAGTCATGCTATACCTACCTACAAAAAGGGCTAGAAAATATAACTTTGCTCTCTGTCAGGAAAAAGGGGAAAGAGTGTACATTCCATTGACTTCTCTCACCTACACTTAAAAAAACCCCTAAGTGACCCAATCCAGAAACTTGTTCAGTCACTGGATAAGCCCAATATCCAGGATATTCAGATCATAGACACTGCTCTTTAACTGGTCAACACATGGTTCCATGTGGCCCAGCAATTTATGAACTAGAAATAAAAGTTATCTGTTCCTCTAGACACTCAATCCAATAATACTATTCAATTACTTAAACATTTCCATTTTAGCTATTTAGTAACATGGGGAGATGCTCATAATTGCTGAAGTAACAATGAGTGATATATAACTCTATCTACAGCATGATCTCAATTTTATTTGTATTAATGGGGAGAAAGTTGAAAAATAGGAAAAATTTGCAATGACTTTTTGTGTTCTTCTTTGTGTAACTAGATATTAAAAGTGAGTTCTCCTCTTTGTTAAGCATTTTAAAGGAGGCTCCAGGTTCTAAAAATTCAATTGTTTCTAAGTACCTTGCATCTTTAAAAGCTGCTATTCCTCCCTTATAGAATTTGCAAAGGGCATAGTCCAAATTTAGCTGGGCTAGATCTGGCTGTCACCCAGCTATGTTTTATGAAAGAAGCTGGTGTTTAGGAGTCTGGATGAAAGAGGTTATATTTTGAAAGACTTGTTGGTATGCTCTGCACATGGAGATGGCTCCCCCTCACCTCAGGTGAGAAGAGCTTCAGTGGGATGACACCGATGAATGACCCTAGAATTTGAAAGACACTGGGAATTGCCATTTGACACATAGTTTAGAAGTCAAGAGGCAAGGTTGTGATGACTAGAGCTTCTCCTGTCTGGAAAGGGACAAAAATGCAGTGTTGTCCTTGGTGAGTGCTGCACTTCTATTGATAACTAGGCAAAGGCCAGAGGTTCCCAGGACCCAAATGTGGACCCCATTGAATGGAATCTGTCTGCAGCCACCTTATAGGAGACACCACCAACAAGACTACTGGGTACTAAAGGAGCACGATGGAATAAGCCTTTCCGGAAGGGCCGGAGGAACAGCGCTGTGTGTGCGCACATACACAGACAAGGAAGGCTGAAGATAATCCCTGAGAAATCTGCAAGTGCACCCATGAAATAAAGACCTAGGAATATTCTACCTGCTACACAGAGAACCAGATTCCACACTGCAACTGATCCAGCTAATTAAGATTTGATCTTTTCACTTATTATCCTGGCCCAGTTCTGGAAGAGCCAGAAACAGTGGCAAGCTAAGAGGGAGAGAAGGTGGAGCAAGAGAGAAGTCAGTCATGCCCTTTGTGAGGATGGGAAGTCCACAAAGAGGAAGGCAGCACTGGGGGAAGAGAACATTTCACAAAAGATGTGAATTTGGTGGTTTCACTCATGCACTGAATGGGATTTAATTACCAAAAGAAGCTATTTCTGTAACTAATAACAACCAAAGGAGTTTGTTGTTTCTAAAAATAATGAAAAAAATAGGAAATCTGCCTAGTGTATCATTGTATGTACAGAAACCAAAATTAATAAAAAGTTAAAAAAATTACTGTTTGTAACCTGAGACCATAAACCAGTTATATTCACAAATACATAGAATTTTATAATTTCCTACAATGACCAAAAATTATTTTATAAAATACTTGTCACTATTTAAATATGTATAGGGTGTGTGTGTGTGTGTGTGTGTGTGTGTGTGCGTGTGTGTGTGTGCATGCACGTGTGTGTTTGTGTGTGTGTATCAGAGGTACTATTGGTGTATCTACCTGATGTCAAGACAAATGATCAATTCAGACAATTCAGTCCAAAATGTCAAACTAGATGTTTGGTATGAGACAGGTAGAAACAACTTCAGCATTGACTGAATTTTTAACATTTCAACCAGTTATCTGAATGTCATGGAGATCAAAATATGGAATGTGGTGACCTAAAATCTTTAGCAGAAAGGTTGTACTTTTCAGCAGTTTGCATTTTATGCATTATAGATTAATTTGCTAACGAAACAATTTTCCCCTGCTTAACTTTTTAATAATTCATAGGAAGTTCATTGGGTACAGATAAAAAGTTCACAACAATTAGTTTCAAGCAAATACTTTAGCATACTATAGCATAATGATTATTTTGCAGTAATCAGTTACTAAGAGCAGAATACATCATTCATCCAGTCAAAGCTACAAACTAATTATCTAACATTTTTTTCTGCCCACAAACCACACAGCTATTCTTGTATACCTTGTTGTCCTATTTACAAAGCCAGCATGATACAGCATGATGCAGGGGAGGAGGAAACAATAGCGACACTTACAAGTCATACATCTACTATGTAACATGAGCAATATTTTTCTCTCACCTTTGTCTCATACTTCACAGCAAATATGTAAAAATATTACTATTTATGAGCTTCTCAAATCTTTCCTTCCTTTCATCCTTTATTCTTTTCTTCTCTCACTCTCTCAATTTCAATAAACTTTTAACATCTATTAAAACTGTGCTACTGGAGCACCTGGGTGGCTCAGTGGGTTAAAGCTTCTGCTTTAGGTTCAGGTCATGATCCCAGGGTTCTGGGATCGAGCCCCACATCGGGTTCTCTGCTCAGCAGGGAGCATGCTTCCTCCTCTCTCTCTGCCTGCCTCTCTGACTACTTGTGATCTCTGTCTGTCAAATAAACAAAAAAATCTTTAAAAAAATAAATAAAACTGCTACTATTGGGGCACCTGGTTAGCACAGTTGGCTGGACATCCAAAGCTTGGTTTTGGCTAAGGTTGTGGTCTCAGGGTCATGATCTCAGGTTTGTGAGATAGAGCCCCAAGAGGAGCACTGTGCTCAGCCATGAGTCTGCTTGAGTTTCTCCCTCTCTCTCCCTCTGCCCTTGCCGCTGCACACTCATTCTCTCTCTCTCTCTTGTTCTCAAATAAATAAATAAATCTTAAAAGAAAAAGTGTGCTACTATTTTAGGTATAAGGATATAGGGAGGATACAGAATTGGCTCTGCTCACAAAATATTCAGTCTTATGAAGAAAAATACATGCAAACAATTATAATTCACATTAACGTATGCTAAAATGGGGGTGCATGTAAGTTCCTATATTTGAATAAGGAAGAGCAAACTCAAAGTTTTGTAGGAAAATTGGGACAGCTTCACTGGAGGGATTATATACTGACTGTACATCTCATATCTTTACAATGACATTGTTCTCTTTTGCAGAGAAAGCTAGACTTTCATCTATTGTTTTTGTTCCTCATTAACTTATTTACATACATTTATCCTATATTTATTCTGTTGTTTATTCCAAAAACATTTGTTGAAGCCCAACCCTATACTAGACAAAGAGAAATTAATTCTCTTTATTTTGGTAGTACATTTCAATAGTAATGAATTCTTGAACACTTTTCTGAAAGATATGTTAGCATTAAACAACAGATCTGAAAGCTGTAAAGAGTTTGTAGACAGCTTAAAAATAAGTTAATAAAAATAAAAACTAATTTTAGACACAATTATTGATATCAGTTCTTTAGTATTTTACATGTGTCCTGTAATTCATTGCTTTTCCTTTGTAAATAAATACATATTTTTAATCCCAAGTACCATCTGCTTAGTGCTAAAGATTTTAAGAAACATAGTGTTTTTATTTTTATTTAATTTGCATTCAAATTATAAGGTTCTACTTGTCACTATTGTTACTCCTTTTTATGAAAGAAAAAATGCAATAAAATGCTCAAATAAGCACAAAGATACTATCTTTAGACAAACATATTGACAGGTTGAAATTGAACTTTCTGCTGGCACACAGTGCAGCTACATGTGGGAAATAAGTTTGTCCCCTCTTCCTGGGTACTATTTTTACACTGGCGTAAATTTTTTTCCACTGTTTAAGAGAAAAATGTCATTATCCTTCATATACTAGTCATACAAGGGCATTGCAAGTTGAGTTTAGGGTGGGATATGTCCCCCTGAAGCCAAAATAATTATACATATTCACATGATTTCTAAAGGATGAAATAATAATGGGGTTAACAAAAAGTTCACTTGTTAAGAAATGATTTATTTTTAATATCCCCATAAATAATGCCATATGATCTTAAAATGTTTCTTCTTAATGTAACAAAATAAATTTGAGTAGCAAAATTATACAATTTTATAATCTATTAAACATTTAGTCAGAGAATGCTATATAGGTAATTAGGCTGAGCAAGAAAATTTCCTTGTCCTCATATTCAAAGAAATTTCAGAGTAGTGGGACATACAATTAAGTGTTTGGATTAAGTATTCCTTGTCAACAGGAACATGTGGAGAGTCTTTTCAGAGAGGTAGGGATGAAGAGGGGCAGAGGTTTCAGAGGCTTACATATCTACTATATTTATTCAACTAAACTGAATGTGAATACTTTTTAAGATTTACTTATTTACTTGAGAGAGACAGAGAGAGTGAGGAAGGGGCAGGGAGAGAATCTCCAGGAGACTCCCTGTTGAGCACAGTGCCGGCCGGGGGCTGGATCCCAGGACCATGAGATCATGACTTGAGCCAAAATCAAGGGTCTGAAGACCTTCAACCGACTGAGCCACCTGGGTGTGCCATGAATGTTCTTTAAATTCACCTCTCACAAGCAGTATATGAAAGTGACAATTTTACCATACCATTGGATATTACTGATAAATAATTTTCTGTTTGGGGTCATCTCTCAAGACACTATTTATTGAGCGCCTACTGAAGGAATAAAATAAATGTGCAAAGAAATGTAGGTTCCAGTATTTGCTCTCAAAGAAATTCAAATTCTATTAAAAAATTAGAGATGATTACAACAGAGATTAAATAATTGTATAAAAGGAAACTAAAGCAATGTAAAAGATGCCACACATTTACTGAAAAAGAAGACATTTGCTCAAACCAGTTTACCATGACTTTAGGAACAAAGGCCACATCTGCAAAAAATTATGGGTGGGATTTTTTATTTTAAGATTTTATTTATTTGGCAAAGAGAGAGCATAAGCAGGGGGAGTAGGAGAGGGAGAAATAGGCTTCTGGCTGAGCAGGGAGCCTGACTCAGGGCTGGATCCCAGGATCCTGGAATCATAACCTCAGTCAAAGGCAGAAGCTTAAGGGACTGAGCCACCCAGGTGCCCCATGATGGGTGAGATTTTAATCGATGGGACATAACTGATGAAGTCAAGGAAAAGACAGAGCTAAAAACAATGAGGTACCCTAGAATTAAGTATATATGGAGGGTATTGAGATAGAAGGAGCAGGACTAATCAAATACTGCATCCATTTAAATAAATTCAACCACAAATACTGATAGAGCATGTTCTCTATGCCAGGCACCAAGATCAGAGAGAGGACAGATGAACAGGTGCAGTCCTTGACATTTAGAACATAAATATCTTCCTAAACAGAAAATCTATAAGGAAAACATATATATAACACAAATATTCAATGCCCTTCATAGGTTTAAATTAAAATAATATACATATGTTTATGTGTATATATATTTACATAAGCTTATCTGCATAAGTAAATTTTGTCTGCACATAGATGAATAGAAGCAGATATTTTTACACTAGTACTAATCAATGTATTCATCAACCAATCATTAAGTAATTATGTTGTGCTAAGTACCATCCCAGGTACTGTATATATGATACTTCAGTTGTAGTCTCTACAACTTTAAGAAATAAGATTGTTAGAGTCATTTTATAGATAATACTTTTATCTATGTTCCTGCTATGTTTTAAGAATGAAAGAATCATTTTGCATCATTTTACTTGAGAAATCTCATCCACTTTTTTACATATTTAAGCCAATGTTTTTCAAGAACTAAAAAGTTTTTTCTCACAGAAAACACTTCCAGAATAGATACTTAGCACAATCAAAATTTCATGAAGATGTAACTAAGTTCTTAAAATGCTAAAGTTTGAGTATATTGCCATATCTCATTGTATCTCAGAATTTAGAAATTATAAAATTAAATGTAAATTCTACAATTAATTATGGATATAAAATTAGAGAATAAAATATTTTGAAATCAACAAATTCAAATACTATTATAAACATAATTTGATATTTTTATTGAAATTTGGTGCTATTTACAAATTATTTGTAATGATCATTTTTAAATGATGACACATCTTTCAATTAAACCTCTACTGAAGTTTTAAGGTTTACAGTGTGGTATTAGGTTTAGCCATGACCCTAATTACTGCTATCAAGCAGGAATCTGATGAAATTTGATTATTTAACAGCAACATCAAAAGATATAGTTATAGAAAGATGTCTGAAGTTATCTCCCTTTCTTTCATTCCTGAAATTGTTAATGTATTTTTAAAACATTGATCCTGAAACCATTAGAATTGCCTTTCTGCCTCTTCTTTTAGTCTTCTATCTTTCATCTGTTTCTGGGACAGTAATTGTTCTTATACGTTTGATCAGGCCTATCTCCTCCTACTGCTTTTTTTTCCTTCAAATTATCAAATTATTTTCAAGTTGTATTACAATCGCTTTCAAACATGTCTACTTCTCCATTTTTTCCAACAACAACAAAAAAGGAACAAAAAGCAAAACATTATCAATAACAACATTTTTCTTTATCAAATGACTATCCTATTTGTCAACATAATTCCATTTTCAGGTCCCTCACATACCACTGTTTGCCCCCCCCCCTTAGTTCTTCCCTGAAAAGATCCTTTTCTGGAAATATAATTCTAGTATGCTGTGTCATTTTTATTCTAAGTCTTTATTCAATGCACAATTGTAAAGGAAGATAAATCGTCTGAAAAATTGTTTTCAATTATTTAAAATCTAATGTTTTTCTCTTTAGAAACACTTTTAATCATTCTATTCCTGAAGACAGGAGGTATTTCACATGATTGATTTTTCTATCAAGAGTGTTTAATGTCATGAAATTTAGTATAAAAATAAAATTATCTAGCTCTTTGCTATTCATTAATCAGAACCTAATTCATTCTTTGGGGAAAATATATGTTTTCTTTATTTGGGCTGTCTAAATATTTGATTACTTCAAAAACATTCTGAGTAAATGAAAATCCAAACCTGGGTGGGAAATGAAATTCCTATCAACCTTGCTCTGTCATAGCATTTAGCATTGTTCTGTAATGCCATAAATCTTTCTATCTCTTTCTTCATTACCGATACCCCTTTTTTTCTGACAGCAAAAGACAAAGGATCTTGAGTCAGAAGAAAGGTATTTTTTATTAAAGTCAAGAGAAAATTTTGGAAATAAGTCACTAGTATGCTGACAACATTTCCAGACTTCAGAGTAAGCATTTTATTGAATTTAATAATCTTCCAGTGCAAAAGGATTGTGTTTTAAGTCTCTGACTAGGAAAGTTAGAAATTCCATCAGAGACTAGTCATTGCAACCTAAGTGCATAAATTTTTCTGACTGGAAAGTATTTAAAGAACTGTTGTAATTGCACCATTGTAGAGATGAGGTATGGAGGTGAGAAGTAACTTTCCCTTTATTACTCAGCTTACTAGTTTCAACATCTGCTGGCAAAGAAGGCCCAGCTTTGGGTCGGTCCACAGAGGAGAAAGATTTACCCAAGCTTAGTTAGCACATTTACTCCCCTTCAGGTCAGTTCCTCCATGCACTGGAGCAGCTCAGCCAGGAAGAATTTCCAGAAACTCTCCCTGAGAAGCTGGACCTCCCAACTTGTCCTATATTCTGGATTAAGTACACCTGGAAGAGGGCTCTGTGCTGGTAACTCTTTGCCTTACAGATAGCATCCAGAATAAAGCAACTAAAGGATATTAAATTATTTTTGTGAATCTATGCAAGTTTTAAAATGGTTTACTAGTTGCTCCTATAATCAGCTAGATAGCAGTTTACATTTAGATTAACTGCAATTGGATAATTATCCATAACTTCACAGCAATGAAGTCAGTAATCAATACATTAAGCAAAATACCTTGGATTTTAATCCAAGCTCTGCCACTTAAGATCTGTGTTAAGCAAGTAAAACTCTCTAACTCTCCTTGCTTAGTTTTGAAATGGAGATAATATATTTCACTTTTCGTTTTGTTTGAGGATGTAACAAGTCAAAACATGTCAGACTCATAGAATAGACTGACCTATATTAAGGGTTCTAGGATGTAACTATTAATTACATAGCAAATACAATTAAATACATTTTAAAATATTCTCATTGATATCTATGCCTTACTACAGCTGGTTCTCCACGAATTCCAGTTTCTAGGCCCTGCTTACCCCATTTTCCTAGCAGTCCTCGGGTAGTAGTGACCTAATCCAATGACCGACCACTGGGTTGAATCACTGTCCTCCATTTGTCCTTTTAATTCTTTCTTCTGCTAGCTCTCCACCTTTGGAGTTTTCTGGTGCAGATTCTTTTTTTCTCATTAGATACTGACTGATATAACTGCCACAATTCAATATATATTTATTTTCTACTACTCATTTCTATTCCTTAGAACTGCATGTTATATATCTACATCTTAGTTATTACCAAGGTATATATATATGAGCACACTATTATATGAGTCTTATCTTTCTATCACTCCTTATCCAGCACATACCTCTGTGCATTTCAATAAACTTTAACAATATACTGTAAGGCAGACACTAATAATTTGCATTTATAAATGGAATTGTACATTTAAAAATTTATGATATGTGCTTAGTAAAAAAAATTGGAAAAAAGCATATCAAATATTGACAATGATAATATCTGGAGGATAGAATTTGGATTACATTTTATTGCCTTCATAATCCTTTTTAACAGAAGTTATAGGTATTTTCACAAAAATGTTTACAAAACTAGATATAGCTTTTTTAATCAGAAAAAATCTCTATATTCATTCAAATGAGCTAATATAATTTTAGAGTTATTTGTGGCTTTGGACTTTTATCCAGTCTTAAATCTACTCCAAATTCAAATAGTCCTTTGAACACAAAATCATGCTTCCTTCTAGAGAAACCTTACAGTTGGAAAAAATTTTATTTAAAATGTTAAAATTTGGAAATTTTAGGGTGGTTAGTTTATTACTTACTCTGTGCTTAGTTACATGGTACCACAACCTGACCCTTCCTTGTTACATTAGGTCCCCCAGTGATCATAAGCTATGTTATGGGAGCTATCAGATACTATCAAATATATCAATATATCAAAGATATATTTCAAATATCCCAATGTTCTTTCAGAAACATATAATGATAATAATAATATTTATTATTTATTATGTGGTTATCACCTACATTAGATATCATAATACACAACTCAATGGAATTTTATCATCATTTTACAGATGAGAAACATATACAAGAGAAACTAATTTGTACAAGCTCACAGGCAACCCATTAGCTGTTAGAACTTAGAGTCAAAAGGATCCATTACAAAATACAATAAAGGTACCTAAGTTCTTAAATAAGCACAATATTTCATCTTTTGAGAAACAATGAAATCCTTAAGGAATGAGAAATGCACATGTTGTACTATGGCAGCAGTGTGTCTTCTATGACCTTTCTGCACTACAGAGCCCACAGAGAGGCACACTAGTTATGTGAGAGCTTGTTTTATTTACTTTTATGAGAGCTTGTTTTAACAATGAAAAATGTTCATAGTTACTGATTACCTCATCACTTACTAAAAGTCAAATCTACTTCTTTCTTTTTAGATTCCCCATAGGCAAATGCCCTTGGCAAACACCACAGCTCTAGCACTTCCAAAAGAAAGAGTCTCCAAAGAAGGATTATAATACTGTATGTTAAGATTCCAAATATTTAAAAATCATTTCTTTTCTTAAAATCATGTCTGACATTTATCTCGGAGAATGTGCTGCCTACTGTAATAGGTCGATCAGGAAAGAAAGAGGGAAAAGCAAACTAATAGAGCAAGAACAAAAAGTCGTTAAGAAAATGAATTACTTTGTAGAGCACACACAGGAACCTAGACACTGGGAATTTGCCCCCATTTGCTCCCAAAACATTCAAATTGCAATACTGCAATGTGTGTGTGTGTGTGTGTGAGTGCGTGTGTGCGCATGCTCCACCTTAGAAAATCTTATCTTTCATTCCCTACCACCACCAGAGAGAGAGAGAGAGAGAAAGATTAGATTTGTCTTCAGATCTATTCCAAAGTCATTTGGAAATAATTTCAGAGGCCCCCAATGCCATTAAAATATAAAACACTGCAGATTTTTATGTTCAGAATTGCCCTTTAATTTTTTAATATATTTGAATGACTGCCCTAGACAGCCTGAGATAGAAACTTCTTTTGCAGGGCACCTGGGTGGCTCAGTCCACCCAGAGTCCTGGGATTGAGCCCCACGAGCCCCACATCGGGCTCTCTGATCCACAGAGAGCCTGCTTCCTCATCTCTCTCCCTGCCTGCCTCTCTGACTACTTGTGATCTCTGTCTGTCAAAATAAATAAATAAAATCTTAAAAAAAAAAAATTCTTTTGCCCTATGGGACAAAGAATATACTTTTTTCCCCCCTTTTAAAGAATAAGATAAGGAAACTTGTATAAAAATCAATGAATTACCTTCCAAAAACTTTAAATTTTACTTTCCAACAGTTAGTATAAAAGTTTACCTGTCTCATTTAAGCTTTAAACATTAATATTGCTATTAATGATTGCTAATTTGATAGTTAAAAATTATACCTAATTTCAGTGTTAACTTACATTTCTTTTCTATTAAATTGGGTGCATTTTCATCATTTTATCAATCACATGTATTTCTCCTTTTGTGAATTACTTCCAGGTGTGCCATTTCCATTAATTGTGGGTTTTGACATTTTCTTCAGAATATTCTCATAGACTATAGATATTATCTGATTGCCTATTTATTACCAATAGTTGATAATTTTATTTTCAACTTATGGTTATTATTTTTATATTCACACAATTTTTAATGCGTTTAAGGTCAAATCTATTAGTTTTTTATGATATATTTTATCATTTTTATATCCAGAAAGTTATTCCCATCTAGAGATGAGGCAGATGTTCAGCTACATTTTTGTCCAACTTTTTCTTTTTTGACATTTAGCACTTTAGTACACTTGGAATTAACCTTTATGAGTATGGGAGGTATGTGCCCATATGAATTTCTTGCTCAGTACTCTAATGTCTCAATATATTTTATTGAATAAAACACAATTTTACTAATTATGTATTTCCAAGGACTAAATATCACACAAGAAATCACAAAGGAAAATCACATGCACCCTGCCATCACATCAGATATCATCAAGAGAAAGCCATCAGATTGCCTCCTAAGACTTTTCTTAGCAAGGCAATTCCATGATGGATTTACTATACTTCAGAGTCTGGCTTTCTGCCTGACATAGTCCAAATCCTCATTTGTCAACACATCAAAAATAGATTTTTCTCTTAGGAATAATATATCTAAACCAAACTCACACAAGACTAATATAAAAAACCAAACTCACACAACACTAATATATATTCACTGTCAATAGATTCATTTACAGTGAGACGTGTGCCACAGTGATCACGCACTAATGTCTCCAGGACCAGCACATTCCATTTCTGTGAGGCAGACTGGCACATAGTTCAGAATAACAATGGGAAATGGAAGATGGGGAGGACTTACTAAGTGTTAATTTGAAGAACTGATTTTTTTCTTTGTGTCACTAGACTACTGATGCTTTAAAATGTAAACGTTCATGCTTCTTTATGGTGATTTTATATGTACAATTACATACTGATCTCATCACTCAGCTCGTAGAGAACAAGCTCATTTCCAAGTTCCTAGAATACCATTCCTTCTAACACTAATATGCTGATAATAATGTTGTTTCAGCTTATCAATTTTCTTTGTTTTAAACTGCCTGCTTATTCTTAGACTGATTCAACTTTCTTTTAACTATGATGGTAGCTAACTATGTTTCAATATTTAGTAGGGAAAATTCACTTTTACTCTACTATTTCAAGTTATTTGTAGCAATTTTTGCCTCTTTCTTATTTAAGAACGGTTTTAGAAACACCTGAGATTTTGAATAAGAAAAAAGAAGACATTTGGAGAGTATTTTTTAAATTAAATAAATACTGGAAAAACTGACATCTTTAGATTCCTGGGCCTTCTCATCCACAATTTATCTTTTTATTTATTCAATGCTTGTATTTTAATAAAATGTTATCTTTTATTCAGGTTCTACATAATGTTCTATTTTATTTTTCATGTAGGGATTATGAACAGGACTCTTTTTCATTGTAACTTATTACCTCTGGTATCTAGAAAAGTTATCAAAAGTATCCACTTAAAATAGTCTTATATCCAGGCCATTTGTTGAAGTGGCTCACTATACTTTACCCATTTATACCTGCTAGTTCTAGTTTAATCCAGATGTTTTTATTCCTTGAGCAAAGGTTTATGACCATGTACCAGACACAATGTGAAACTCTAAAGAAACAGAGATAAAGTGCATGAAAGGAACTTGTTCTAGTAAAGAGAAAGAATGAAAAAAAAGTAGATGAGAGGGATGACATTGCAAAGAGAAAGAACAAATATCCAGCCTAGAGATTTAATACATTACTATGTGCTGCTTGACAAATTTGCCTTAAATCACTCTGCTCTTCTTCAGCTATAGATTTGTGTTTGGCTGTATTTTTCCTAATAATTGCAATGTTCTATCTCATTGGATTCATAAAGTGTTGCATTTTTAAATTTTCAGCAGATACTGTATTATGTTAAGGAATTATCATTCCAAAAAGACTTGACTTCAGGCATCACTGTTCAGACACTGTTCAGACACTGTTCAGACTGTTTCAGACAATCTTGAGGCAAGTAATCTACCTTTAAAATGCACATATCCCATAAGAATCACAAATATTCAAGTGGAATATCTGCCCTTTCTTTTTTTTTTTTTAAAGATTTTATTTATTCATTTGACAGACAGAGATCACAAGCAGGCAGAGAGGCAGGCAGAGAGAGAGGGGAAGCAGGCTCCCCGCTGAGCAGAGAGCCCGATGTGGGGCTCGATCCCAGGACCCTGGGATCATGATCTGAGCCAAAGACAGAGGCTTTAACCCACTGAGCCACCCAGGTGCCCCTGCCCTTTCTATCCTCAGCAAGTTTCAAGCAATGACTGTTCACTTTGGAGTGAGGATGTTGAAAATGTACAGTAAAAGGAAGTAATATAAGCCCTGAAGAAAATGAACGGTGAACCCAATAGACTTGGTAGGTCATAAATATTAACCCTTCAATATCCAGGGCCTGAAGAAGACTGGCATTTAACTATACAGTTGGCATGGCTGACACTATTTCCAATAGGAATGTGCTACTTTAAAGAGACTTCCCCAGTCTGTTCATGCTGCTATAACAAAATACCACAGACTGAGTGACTTAGAAGCAACAAATTTATTTCTCACAGTTCTATAGGATGAAACTCTAAAATTACCATGCCAGCATAGTCAGGTAAGGGCCCTCTTCCAGGTTGCAGACTTCTTTATATCCTCCTGCATTGGAAGGGGCTAGAGATCTCTCCAGAGCCTCTTTTACAAGGGCACTAATCTCATTAAGAGGACCCTGCACTCATGACCTAATCACTTCCTAAAGGCCCACCTTCCAAAGGGCATTTTGTTGGGCATTTCTGTTAACACAGAAATTTGGGAGGAACATAAACATGTGGACCATAGAAGAGATGAGAATCTTCTCCAAAGAGAATAATAAGAAAAACTATCAGTTTAATAGATATTAACTTTTTTATCCCTGAATCCAAGAAATTTGCATATTTCATTGTACTTTTTGTCCACAATTACTTCCTTTATATATTCATAAAGAAATATACTCATAAGTTTGACATTCTTCTAGATAATTTATATTCAGCTTTCTGTTTTCATATTCCTTCCATACTAGAGACTTTACTTTCCATACTTTAATGGGTAATAGAGTAGTACTGTCCACCCTGTTGCTCTCTTATTTTTGCTATAAATAATAATTGTATGAAAACACAGAAAAAATTCCAGCTAGATGTGGGGAAGTTTTTCTGGGATATCGCAGAACTAGTGGAAAAATTATAGTGCTGGCTTGCTGGAGCTATATTTCTATGCCACATTATGGGTGCTGCTGTGCTTCTAATTTGAAAAACTAAATTGGTTAATGCTATTACTGGGCCCTTGAATATATGGTCAAAATTAATTTTTAAATTTTCCACCAAAGGGGAATCCTGTATTTTTATTTCACTTTTTGAAGTTTCTAGGAATGTGAGTGTTTTTATAAGAGTGATGTAACATATAAAACCCCAAAATACACAATGTACATTTTTGTCATTTGTGAATTATTTTCAAATAACATTTTTAACTCTAAGCTGAAATCACAGCATATAACCAAATGGTCTTTCAACGAAGTGTTACATCATAAGCAGCAGCACCCCAACAAGCCTTCTCTGTTATTAGCTATCTGGCATAGACTTAAGTAGCCCAAAGACCAAGAATTCAGTTTCCTTTTCTTTTATTCTCCTTTCTCTCTCTCTTTTTTTCCTTTTCTTCCCTTCCCTTCCTTTTCCTCTTTTTCTTTTACTCTTCCTTTCCTCTCTTTTTGACTTTTCTAAAAGATATACCTCTTTGCATTGCTCCAGAAAAATCCATGATGAAGAACTTAAAAGAGTAACAAGATATAACGTGGTATAGAGGAATGAATCTTAATCTGGAAATCAAGAGAAGTTGGTTTTAATTATATTTCCACAGCTGGATTACTTGTGTGATACCAAGGAAAATCAATCCTAGTGGTTTTCTGATTTCCTTTAATAAAATAAAGTAATTGGCCTAAATAATCAATGCAAAAGTATTTTGACATTGTCACATATACCAAGTTCAATAGCTATTGGATTTTGTAGAGCAAGAATTATACAGATTAAATGATGGTCATTAAATTTTACCATAATGAATGATCATATACTTGAGCTTATGTTAATTAAGACCTGAGTTTAAATAAATAAAACTGAATCTGTTGAACAAAATTATTTCAGCTCTTTTGCTTGCATTTTATTTTCTAACTATGATTATATGTCATGTGAATTATGATTAATTTACAAATAAGGGTCAATATAGTAAATATACTATGCCACTACATATAGAAATATAACCTCTAAATAGATTTCTTCTTAATAGCAAGGTGAAAATAATCAAATTTAAAAACTGAAATTTGAATTCATATCACTTTCCGGCATGTAGAAATTACCTTCTAAAAAAAAAACAGCCTGGTCCCTTTTAAGGCAAACTTTAACATGTGTAATAAGATACAAGAGGAACTTTTACCATTAGAGTACAAATTTTGCTGACTGGAACTTTGCCATAGAGCCTCACGATTCAGAAGAGAATAAACAGTTTATAAACTGAGCTTTGCTGGAGTAATTGTCTTCATTAGCACGGTTTTCTTCTGACCCTGAATTGACCCTGGAGCTCTAATTACCTTAAGTTTAAGTATAATTGTGAACATACAGTAAATGAAGAATACACGAACCTGAGTGAATTTACAAAGTCAGCTATGTAAAAACAGATTCCTAGAGGTCAAACTAAACTAATATGTAAATACATAATGATTTTCACCTCCAGAAATAGAGGTTATTCTTTCTCTTGAAATAATTACTATCATTCTAGCTTCATAAGTATGCATTATGCTTTGTAAGTCAAGCTGATTTCAAATCTTACTTTTCTTTTAATTTTGTAATCCTTATTATAGTATTCTATATTGATCTCTTCTCATTTAAAAATGTTCTTATTTTCTTAATGCAGACACAGTTGACCTTGTCTAGAACAATCCTGTTTTTATATGAAATTTCAAGCTGGTGAAGGCATATGTAAAAGGAAAAAATGCTGCAAGCAGTAAATGATACACAGTTTACATTTTCCAACATCAGCATGTCTAAATGGTCCTCTTTACCCTAGTAAGTATCTATCTTATGCTTACTCTTTCCAAAATGGTTCTAGTTTCTCTGAAATCCAAATTGCTGACCACTCTTCCTTCAGGTAAAATTCAAGTAAATAATGTAAAGAAATGAAGGTTTTGTAGTGAACTTTTATATATGTGATTGTACAATACAATCCCAATTACTCAGAAAGCTAAGGCTTAGGCACTCACTTGGAAGCTGAATGAAGAGAACCATAACAGTAATTTTCATTTCCATTTTATGTTTTTTTTTTTAAAGATTTTATTTATTTATTTGACAGATGGAGATCACAAGTAGGCAGAGAAGCAGGCAGAGAGAGAGAGAGGAGGAAGCAGGTTCCCTGCTGAGCAGAGAGCCCTATGTGGGGCTCGATCCCAGGACCCTGGGATCATGACCTGAGCCAAAGGCAGAGGCTTTAACCCACTGAGCCACCCAGGCGCCCCCCATTTTATGTTTTAATGTAGAAAGTATTTGCAGAAGTATTGTGTATATTTTAATTCTCTACTATTTAATACTAATGTTCAGACATGAATAATGTGTATTTGCTGACTGGCTCCTTGACTTTGAATAAGTCAATGAAATTATTTTGTACTTCAAAGAAACAATCTATTTCTTAATAGTCTTTGTATTATCTGATGTATATTTAGGGAAATTATCACATTAGCTTATCACCAATTATGTTATTACTGGTATAAAAAATAAAGACCACATAAAGAATGATTACAGAAAAGTAATTAGGAGACATTTGAAGTTAGTTTTGATGGAATTATTAACTGAAAGCCAAAGAAAGTACTTGATTTAGATCAAGCAAATAGTATCTTCCTAACTTAGAGCTCCATCACCATTCCATTTTGATATTAAAACATTAAAGTATCTGATAGAACGTTTCAAGCACATTTGCCAACAATCTAATCATGTTTACATTATACAAAACTATGGTTTCCATTCTCTCCCACATCTGAAGCCTGAATACTGATAACAACAGAAGGTATAGAACATGATGAAATTAGAGAACATATGCACTTTTGAGATAGAGAAATGGAGTAAGAGTGATCTCTCACCTACCATTGTGCTTGGAATACAGTAGATAGCAGATTGTTGACTAAACCAGTCAACAAGATTGATGTAATGACAATGTCATTACATTGATGAATGACTAATCCACAGAACTATGACAATGATCCTGTATATAATGCAAAAACATTCTACAACGAAGTTACTATACTGCTTACTACAATGGCAAAAACATAATGGAAAGACATCCAAGCATGATGTGAATTATAACTTTATGGAATTTACTCTTAAATTCTCCTTTCCTTAACTGGAGAATAATGCAACTGTGCATTATCCCGGTCCTCACAGTAAACACTTCCATAAAAAAAAAAATCCCTGTGAAATAGATGGATGTATAATATAAATAAAAGATAGAAAAGCTACTTTTGCTACCTAAAAACTATTGTATAGGGAGACTCTTGATTTTTCCTTGCATAAAGAGAAGTACCTTGTGCCTTAAGTTCATACACTATATTTTATTCATAGTCACAAAACGGATGACACTGAGTATTTAGAATTCCTTCATAAGATTTTTTTAAAAAGAATGTTTCTATAAATATTGCATTTTGAATTCTATCCTGAATAGTTATAAGCAGTGATGTTGTTCTATACTACACTATGATTTTTATTTTCCTCAAATTTTCTATCATGAATTCTTCTTGCAACTCAATCTAACATTTAAAAAGTTCAAAGTAAGGATATTTTATACAACATAATAAATGTTTTCTGCTGTAGATGAACCTCATCTCTCCTTTTCTTTCTGAATGTAGACTACCTGGTTACTAATCATTATATAAACTTAAGTTTATTTGTGTGGTGAATGTTATTAAGTACCACATCAGCCCTATATTTATAATAACTGTATGTGAACATTTCACCAATGAATGAGACACTTAGTTAAACCCTTTTTTCCTTTCTTTTGAATTTTCTATTTGCATCTATATTGTTCTTTTGAAATAAGATACTTTTCTTATCAAATTTGTTTTCTCACTGGATTTGTTTCACAATGGTCTGCTTTCTTATTTAACACTTTGGATAAAAATTAGGAGAATGGTAGGAGGATTCTGGTAATTTACTATGATTCTATATCCCTTTCAGTTCTGAAATTCCTAAAATGTAAAGAATCAGAAAATTATGAATGTAGAAGACATCCCAGCATCTAAGATTTTCCATTCTTTATTGTTGAAGTTGTTTCATTTTTGGAGTTAAGACTGAACACTACATATAGCTTTGTAGTCACTAACTTCTTTTTTTTTAAGATTTTATTTATTTATTTGACAGAGAGAGATCACAAGTAAGCAGAGAAGCAGGCAGGGTGGGGGGGAAGCAGTAGGCACTAACTTTTTAAACCATCTAAAAAATATCTCAGATTGCCCCACAATCCCCAATTCTACTGATTGTACTTTAAACTGACAAAGTTGTTAATATTTATTGTGAGAGAAATTTTTACAAGTGAAAAGAAGCCAGAAGGACTGAAAAGATACCATGTCAGCAAAATATAAGTGAAAATTTATCAAGGATAGCCAATTAAATTAACTAATACCAATTAAATTAATATCTAGGAAAGAGCCTGCTCAAATTCATGAAAATTATAGATAAATAAATATTTTACAACAAATATATTTATCACAAAAGAATTTTGGAAATTAACTGCAAACAATTAACTCCAAAAATTTTAAAAGAGCAGTAGAACGAGTTTTTAAAAATTCAAATAAGCAAGTAATGTTGATAAAAGCACTTATTAATAAAATAGATACAAAAATGAAGATTAATTTTTGATGCTTGTTCTTTGAAGAAGTAATAAATTGCACAAATGTCTAGCAATAATAGTCATAGGGAATAAAAGGAGGAAAACACAAAGAAATAAAATTTGGAATGAAAAAAGAAAACAAAACTGTGATGCAACAGAAATTGAAATAAATGCATAACAATAACCAGAACAAATTTTATGCCAATAAATTTAAAGACCTAAAAGGCTTAAATTTAATTAACATCTTTCTAGGAAAATATAAATTACCAAATTTGACTCATGAATTATAGGAAACTTAAAAAAACTATAACCAGTAAAGAACTTGAACACATAGTCAAAAGTTTCACAAAGGACAGTAAGAAGACTTTTTACTGATATGTTTTACCATATCTTCAAGGACAGGTAATTCATAATTCACATAAAATATTTCACAGATAGAAGTGGGAAAGACACTGAAATGGTTTTAAGGAATAGTATAACTTTTATCCCCAAATTGGAAAAATATGCAGAGAATTCATAAATTTTTTCACCTATAAATTTAACTTTAAAAACAGAGTATTTTCAGATAAAATCAAGATAAGTACCAAAATTAATATATATCAGAACAAAGTGATACTAATTCTTTGATTATAAGAATAATTCATCATCATATAAAGCTATCAATGTAATTTGCCCAATAAGCAAAAATCATTCTACAAATTCAAATAACTCTTCTTAATAAGAAAAAAAACCCACAATATAGTAAAGTAGGCATAGGGAAGTTATCCTTTCGACTGAAAAATTATAGCAAACAGTATACATTTTGTATATTTATGCTTTATCTTTTTTATTAACAAAAAATAATATTGACTAATTTGGTGTACTCTTTTTCTCTTATATACTTATTTATTTCATTAACTTCTAGTTTTATACTTATCATTTATTTCACATTTTCTCACTTATTTTGTGTTTTTCTAGTTTTTTGATCTGGAGATTTAATTTATTTTAGCAACATATAGTGATTAACATTTTAAGGCTAATATATTTTCCTAAAATCACTGACTTTATATCTAGGTATTATATTTTAATACATGGTATTTTAATTATTATGCTATCATAGGGATTAGTAATTCTAAGAAAAAATTCTCAGTTTTATCCAAAGAACTAGTTTCTAAAATTGAAATTAAAAAATATTTTAAAACAACATTATTAAAAAGAGTTAGTATTGATTGGCTCAAAATTAGAAGCATAAATAAATGGAACAGATTTTTGGTCAGAACATGCAGAAGCAGGTAAATAAAATTAATATTAGGTAAAATTGGCTTTTAAGTTTAACAGGAGAAAGATGAAATATTTAATAAGTTCGAACATTTGGTCATTTGGGAGAAAACAAGTGCTATATCTCTATTAAAACTTTACATAACAGTAGGCTTCAGATGGATTAAAGATGCATACATAATATAGCATAAATATGTAGAAGACAACAAATGGTTTTAGATTATGTTTTAATCTTAGGTGTGGAAAGTGTTCCTAAAATGACACTTAACCTATATACAGTTTCCAAGTTGTGGAATTTATAACTTAAATTGTAGAACATCTTAAGAGAGGATCTATATGACACAATAAAAAGATTAGCTGGAATTCAAAATTTGCAACATGCAATTATAAAAATAATTAATATTCAATATACAAGCAATATAAATATAAAGATATGTATAACATATATCAATAATTTATAAAGAGCTATTACCAATGAATAAAATAACCACTCTCCTCCCCCTTCCAAAAAACTGAGCAACATGCACTTGCAAAATCTACTTCTAAAAAGGTACCCTTTTGAGGTGACTGGAGATTTATCCATTTGCACCTCTGCAGAGTCTGGTAACTTAGTCCATAAGTTTTTGGTTTTTGTTTTGTATTGTTTTTGGTATACTTTTCATGAAACATAATCTATAGGAGAATATGATCATTGCTATCTCACACTTGAGATACAGTTACAGGATATTTAATTTGCATTAGTAGGGTCTTTACTTATAATTAAATATCAAATAATTGTTAAAGATAACTTTGCCAAAATATATAAAATAAAATGTGTTACTATATAACTGATTGACCACATAAATAATTGAAGTTCAGTAAAAATGCACAATTGAAAAAATATTATAATAACTGATTATTAAAACAGTTTTTAGATTATCTGATACCATGATTAATATGCAGTAAATGTTTAATGAATACTAATTTAAAAATACAAATAATATTCAGTATTTACTAAGTGCTCATGCTCATACTGTTCCTGGATTTGTGACAATTATGACATATGCATTACCTTACTGTCTTATCACAACAACCCAAGGAATCAACTATATGGATCACTGATTCCTGACAAGGCTACCATCTAGTGGTGTTTAACTTAAGCTTTAATCTGATTAAAGTTATTTCAGAACTGTTATAATGGCACCTCAGGAAGACAGCCAGGGATTTCAGAGGGACAAAAATTCAAACTGTTGAACAATTGATTTGAAGATAGCATAGAATCCTAAATTAACGATGTTGTAGCCTACTACTACACATTCAAATATGCCCATTTTGAGAGGTTGTGTTAAGGATCTGAGCACTGTGAAAATATAAGAGATCTAATATCGTGGTCACTAAGGAATATAATTTACAAATGTTACTATTTTTTAAAAAATTCATTATTTTAATTAAATTTTTATATCATTGTCATGTAAACTATGTTCAATTCACTGGCTATATATATTACAGAATATTAAAGGATAGCTGAGTATAAAGAGAAGGGAAAAATCTGATATATGTATTGGGATAAATAAGAAGAGAAAAAAGTTGAAACAGCAAACTATCAGTGTTGTTGAACCCTGTTTCTCAAGAGCAAATGTGGTGGTATTCAGATTTTTGGACACAGTCTTTAATAAGCTCATAAATGGTTTCCATGGCACAAGCCACATCCCACCCAAAACATCCATGCACTTGAAATTGAGCAAGAGATCTCATGAGACTTCACACTCAATTACAAAGTACTCTGAAGGGTGGCTTTATGCTGGTTTTCTCAATTAATTATAGCAAGTGTCACCATGGACAGCTTGCAGCCGTTAATTGAATTTGACAGGTTAACTTGAGAGCCCTATTCACTGCATGCACTAGGGATTAGGGGTGAGCCAAAGGGCTTCCCAAGACAGAAAACAGAAGACTTCAAGTAAAGAAGGAAATAGTGGAGTCAGCATTGAGCAGCTTGGAAATATTTATTCCCAAAAGAGAAGGATGACCAGAGAATACATCAGTGAAATACCATTTCATTATTCTTATTTTCTATTAGACTGTCCAATTTGCTTCTATTTGGAGATTTCTGTGCTAAGATTTTATAATTTTTGAAGTTTTAAATTATTTTAATAGCTACACAAAAATAAAATATAGCACTCTTTAAAAAAAATTGCTTTTCCATGTTTCTAATCGGCCACACCCAAAGGCCATAGCAACAAAATTTTAAGTTCAAAACGGATCTCATTTTTCTTCTCCCGACTTTTAAATTGTCTTCTGCCCCAACTTATCCCATGTTTGTCAAAACACAGACCTGAGAACAGTCAATCTAATTCGAAATATCATCTTTGACTTCTTCCTGTACTTTTACTTCCTTTGCTTCCACTAACACATTTCAGTAATTCTCATTGCTTCTCTTCTTCAAATATCTCTAAAATCCCTGTTCTGGTCTCATTACTATTTCTCCAGTTCAGAATATCACTGTACTAGCCTATATAATAACAATTTTAAAAAATTATTACATCATGGATGACATCCATGTCTTCATTTTCTGGTCCTCTCTGTGCTCCTGTTCTTGTGTCCAACTTCTGCACAGTGTTAATGTGAGAATTTCTCTAAAATGCAGAATTGTTTATGTTATTTCCATCTCTAGTAAGACTGTGAGACTAATGGTTATGTTAAATTAATTAAGATTGAGGAGAACCTGGGTGGCTCAGTGGGTTAAATCCTCTGCCTTTAGCTCTGGTCATGATCCCAGGGTCCTGGTATCGAGCCCCACATTGGGCTCTCCGCTCAGCAGGGAGACTGCTTCCCTCCTGCATCTCTCTCCCTGCCTCTCTGCCTACTTATGATCTGTCTGTCTGTCAAATAAATAAATAAAATCTTTTTTAAAAAGATTAAAATTAAATAGGCACATTTGGGCTAGTGGCTACTGTACTGAATAGCACTCTACAGGAAATACTAAAAATACAATTTAAAATATAAAGCCTAAAATGAAATTCGAAAGAGACATTCCACTTACCTAAAATGAACCACAAAAAGAGAAACAGAGGAACACAACTCAGGGGGAAATAAATAGGAAACAAATAATAATAAAATGCTAGATCCAAACTCAATCATATCATATATCAATGATTAAATTGAATATTAGTCATCTATACATTCCAAATAAATGGTAGAGATTTTCCCTATTGGAATTTTTATTCCCCAGAAGCTAGAAAACTATACGGTGCCTATAAGATATGCATTTTAAAGATAAAGTCTTGGGGTGCCTCGGTGGCATAGTAGGTAAGTGTCTGACTTGGTTTCAGCTCAGGTCATGATCTCAGGATCCTGGGATTGAGCCCCACATCAGACTCCACACTCAGCATGGAGTCAGCTTGAGATTCTCGCTTTCCATCCTCCACTGCCCCTCACACTCGTGCTGTCTCTCTCTCAAAATAAATAAAATCTTTAAAAAAATTAAAAAATAAATTCTTGGGTTGCAAGTAATATGATGCTTAAAGATATATAATCCAAAGAGTAAGCTGGAATGCCTATTTGAATAAAAACAAAGTGGATTTCTGAAAAGGAAGGATAATTAGAGATAATGAAAGGCATTTCATAAAAGTAAAGGTAAAAAGAAAAGAGAAAAGACATAACAATCATAAATATGCATACCTCCAAAGCAAAGTCTCAAAATACATCGAAGAAGCACTGATAGAACTAAAGAGAGGTACAGACAAATCCACAGTTTTAACTGGATATTTTCACACTCTGTTTAGTAACTGATTGTATACATAGTAAATAAAATCAGTAAGGATACAGAAATTTGGAACAATACTACTAGCACCTTGGTCTCATAGATATTTGTAGAACACCTCACCAAACAATTCCAAAATACTCATTTTTTTCAATTGCATATAGAATGCTAGTTGAGGCACACGTTGTAGTATGCCATAAAACAATTCTGAATAACTTCAAAATTTGAAATCTTATAGTGCGTGGCTTCTGGTTTCAGTAAAAATTAATATAGAAATTAATCACCACATTGCTGGACACAGCATTCACTATTAAATATAAAATAAAGTTAGTTCATTAGAACTTAACAAAATTAAATTTGAGCTCGCTGAAACAAAAATAAAAAGAAACAATGTACATCAGGAGAACATAGTTGTGAAATACATCTGATGAAAGACTTGACTCATAAATAAATAGAGTTCTTATAAATCAATAATAAAAAGAAAAGCATTCCAATTAAAACATGAGCTAGATAAATAGATCAATGGAACAGAATACAAAGCCCAGAAATAGACCTGCATAAATATAGCCAATTGATCTTTGACAAAGGAGCAAAGGCAGTATGATGTAGAAAAGGCAATCTTTTCAACAAATGGTGTTGAAACAAGTGGACATCCACATGCAAAAAACTAATCTAGACAGAGACCTTATACCTTTCACAAAAATTTTTTTAAAAGATTTTATTTACTTGACAGAGATCACAAGTAGGCGGAGAGGCAGACAGAGAGAGAAGAGGAAGCAGGTTCCTCGCTGAGCAGAGGGTCCAATGTGGGGCTCGATCCCAGGACACTGGGATCGTGACCTGAGCCAAAGGCAGAGGCTTTAACTCACTGAGCCACCCAGGCGCCCCACTTTCACAAAATTCAAGTCAAAATGGATCACAGACCTAAATGTGAAATGTAAAACTGGGAAACTCCTAGAAAATAATATGGTAAAAAACCTAAGTGACCCTGGGTGTGGTGATGACCTTTTTAGATACAATACCAAAGGCACAATATATGAAATAAATCATTGACAATGTCAAAAGAATGACAAGCCATAGACTGAAAGAAAATATTTACAGAAGACCCATCTGATAAAGGACTATTATCCACAATATACAAAGAAACCTTAAAATTCAACACTAAGAAACAAACAACCCAATTAAAAATGGGCCAAAAACATTAACAGACACCTCACCAAGGAAGATATACAGATGACAAATAAGAATATAAAAAGATACTCCATATCATAGTCATCAGTCAAATGTAAATTAAAACAACAATGAAATACTACTACACACCTATTAGAATGGACAAAATCCAGAACAGTGGTGATACCAAAATGCTGGCAAAAATATCGAGCAATGAGAGCTCTCCTTCATTGCTGGTTAAGAATGTAAAATGAAAAAAAAGAAAAAAAAGAATGTAAAATGATACAGCCACTTTGGAAGACAGTTCGGCAGTTTCTTACAAAACTAAACATACTCTTACCTTACGATCCAGCAATTGTGCTTTTTATTATTTACCCAAAGGAGCTGAAAACTCTGTTCATACAAAAATCTACACACAGATATTTGTAGCAGCTTTATTAACAGTTGCCAAAACTTGAATTTGCCCAACATGCCCTTTAGGTAAATGGATAAACTGTGGCACATCCAGACAATGGATTGTAATCAAAAGCAAAACAAGAACAACAACAAAAAAAAAAAAAAAAAGAAAGAAAAGATATGGAGGAAACATAAATGTATACTACCAAGTGAAAAAAGCACATCCTACTAAGTGAAAGAAGCCAATATGAAAAGGCAACATACTGCATGATTCCAACTACATGAAATTCAAGAAAAGACAAAATTATGGAGACAGTAAGATTAGTTTGCCTAGAGTTAGGGGTAGAGGAGAGAGGGAGGGAGAGATAAGGAGAGCACAGAGGATTTTTAGGGCAGTGAAAATACTCTGTATAATACTGAAATGATAAATGCATGCATCATACATTTGCCCAAACCCATAAAATATACAACACCAAGAGTGAACTGTGCTGTAAGCTAGGGACTTTGGTTAATCATGATATATCAATATAGGTACATCAGTCGTAACAAATGTACCACTGTGATGGAGGATTTTGGTAATAGGGGGCAGTGCCTGTATGGGAGCAAGAGGTAAATAGAAAATCTTTGTACTTTCCCCTCAATTCTGTTACGGGCCTAAAACTACTCTTAAAATAAAATCTTAAAATAAATAAACAAGTAAATAGCAAAAGATTTGAGCAGAAATTTCATAAAGGAAAATACACAAATGGCTATACATAAAGAGGCACAAATAGCCAAAAAGACAATGAAAAGTTGCTCATGTCATCACATCATTACTGACTAGGAAAGTACAAGTTAAAATTACAGTATGATATGCTAACTACTAAAATAGCTAAAGTAAAAAGAATAACAGCATTAAATGTTTGGTGAATGATATGGAGAAACTGACATTCTCATACATTATTAATAATACTGCGTATCATATACTCACTTTGGAAAAGTTTACCAATTTCAATAAGCCATGATCAAGTAATACTACTACTAAGTTTTTATCCAAGAAAAAGGAATCCATATGTCTACCAAAAAAAACCATATACATATATGTGTGTATACACATATGAAACATACATATAGACATAAACATATTTAATTATAATATAAAATATTATATTATAAATTATATCACATAATATATTATATAAATATATTATATATGTTCAAATTTTATATATTATATAAACATTTATATAGTAATATATAATTATATGATATATAATACATATAAATTTTTTTTTGCTCAAAACAGCTGAAAACTAAAATCAACCCCAATATTTATTAACAGGAGAGTAAATTAGCAAATGCTTTATTCATACAATTGAAAACTATTCAGATTTTAAAAGAATGAAAACTGATATGGGTATCATTCACAACATGGATAAGTCAAAATATTTTGTTGAATGAAAGAAACCAATCACAAATAACAAATACATTATGAATCCATTTATAGAAAGTTCAGGGACAGGAAAAACTCACTTGTGATAGAAGTCAAACCAGTGGTTGCCTGCAGTTGCTAGAAAAGGGTCACAGGATAACCTTCTGGTGATAATACTCCATTTGTACCTTGATTGCTAGGGTGTCTGAGTACAAACCTTTATTTAAAGTCAATATTTTGTACAATTCATTCTATGTAAATTTTACCTCAATTATTAGAAAAGTTTCCATTTTAAAACTGCAATATTAAATAAAAAATTTAAAAAATATAATAAGCCTATGAAATTGTTCATTTACTTATAATAAAAGAAATTGTATAGAAACAAAATTATCTACTGAATAAATAGGTATTTATAAAATAATAATACCAAATACTGATGAAGATATCATGCTTTCCTAGTGGGACATTAAAATTCACATACTGTTTTCTGAAAAAGATGTTTCTGATCCAGTAATTGAACTTCTACAAGTAGTAAAATATATAGGCAAATTGTGATATTCATGTATACCCATGGTGGCTTTTTTTTTAATAATACTAAATGATAAACAAGTGAAATTTCCCAAAATAAAATAATTACATTAGTTAAGTAAAAAAAAAAGTAAAACCATTTGGAAAGTCATCAAAAATTGGTTTTAATTAAAAATAAATTTTATCTTATGAAAAGTAATCTTAATACATTGTAAAAAGAAAAAATAAACCTAGAGATCGGGGTACCTGGGTGGCTCAGTGTGTTAAGCCTCTGCCTTCAGCTCAGGTCATGATCTCAGGGTCATGGAATGGAGCCTCATATCTGGCTCTCTGCTTGGCAGGAAGCCTGCTTCCCCCTCTCTCTCTGCCTGCCTCTCTGCCTGCTTGTGTTCTCTCTCTTTATAAAATAAATAAATAAAATCTGAAACAAACAAACAAACCTAGAGATCAAAAAATATATGTAACATAATCACAACTTACGAAAAAGTAATAATTTAGATATTTTGATAAAAAACAACTGGAATGTCTCTGGGATGATAGAATTATGGTGGATTTTATATCATTTTCTATACATTTTTATATTTCCTGATTTCTTAGATAAGCACATATTATTTTTATAAATGCTTATATTTATAAATTATTTTAAATTTTCATATTAAAAATGTTTTAGCTTACTATCTCTGAGATTATCTTTAAAGTAAATACCATTTAGAAATTTGTCACTGACCATTTTCCAGACAACCTGCTGTGATAATGCATTGCAACAGTGTTTCTCAGAAGTTAAAATATATATAGAACTCATCCCAAAGTTTTACAGAAAGTAAAGTGGCTAAATAATATATAATCAAATTAAAAGTCAAATGCCTATGTCAATATATGAAAGAATAAACATTCAGTGGAAGATTTTCCTAAGATTTACTTGGAATTTAAATTTTCCTAATATTAAATTGGCCTCTTCTTGCCATTGAAGTATTCCATGCAGAGTTTAAGGTGAGATAATAAAATACTTTACTTTTTAAATGAAGGTTTTAGCATTCAACACTTTTAAAGACAAATGTTCCTGAGAAATAACTCCCCAGATTTTTAGAATTTTCCTTTTTCTCACTATGTAAAATACAAGAAATATTTATAAAGCCCAAAAAGTTTTTGAACTTGATTTGGATTTAACATTTGTGAATCAATTACTTAGAATTTGTATTACTTAAACTAATGGAAATTACCTATTTTCTTCTGGAATTTTCAGAAACTTAAAAAAAAAATTTCTGTGCCATATGCAGAATCTATAAAATTTACTGACTTTTATGAAAATAAAACCCCCATCCTAAATCAATTTGTTAGACTATCTGGTTTGACCCAAAGCACCCAGCTAAAGAAGGCTGCTTTTACCAGGAAAGGCATAATTTTGTTTAAAATGTATTTATTTATTTGAGAGAGAGTGCATGAGTGGGGGGAGGAACAAAGGAAGAGGGAGAAAAATCTCAAGCAGATTCCCCACTGAGTGTGGAGCCCAACTTGGGTCTTGAACTCATGACCCATGAGATCATAACCTGAGCTAAAATCAAGAGTCAGACACTTAACTGACTCACCACCTCTTGACAGGAGATGATGCAAGCGACTGTAATGATTTAAACTCACCATACCATCTATCCATCTCTTCATCTGTAATCTATCTATTTATCATTTATCTATCCATCTACCGCTCTATCCATTATTTGTCCATAGATAAAACAAATACTCCCATTTTTAACAATCTGTCAATCTGAGTAAAGAGAGTGTGAGTGTTTAAAGTTTTGTAGGATTAGGGGTGCCCAGCTGGCTCAGTTGGAGCATGTGACGCTTGATCTCAGGGTTGTATGCTTGAGCCCCACATTGGGTATACAGATTACTTTAAAAAAGAATCTCAAAAAAAATCTTTTGAAGTTTTGCAGTTTAAAAAGTTTTTAACATAAAGTATTGGGGAAATTTAAGTGAAATAAGACTAAAAAAATCTTATCATTTATTTCTGCTTATCTTTTTTCACCACTGTCCCCACAAAAAACCAAAATCATACTAGAGTTATGCTGATCTTAAGGTTCTAGTGAATCCATGTATGGGAGGATCTATCCATGTACAGGA
>ML108845.1:36934-51561 GCA_003697995.1 Taxidea taxus jeffersonii | reverse complement strand
GGACCCGTTATTCCCCAGTGAAAAGCTGCAGAACCAAATCCGCAGACCTTAAGTAACTGGCCTGAGATTACAAAGCTAGCTCGTGGCCCAGGCTGACCAGACTGTCCATTTCTAACCTCATGGTTTTTTGCTGGTACATTACATTACCTCCGAAAAAAGTATTTGAACAATTTGAAAAGTGTTTAGGACCACAGACTACCCAGCTGTGGGATTGTCTAGTCCTGAATGGTTAGTTGTTAACTTGTCCTGGGTCACAGCTAGTTAGTAGCCTGATCTAGTTCTCTGAATCCTTGTTCAGTGCTCTTCTCATCAGACCTAACTCCTTGAGTGTCTGGCCCTAACCGCCCAAACTTCATCTTATTAAAGCACCTTCTGTTTTTAAAGATCATTGCAAGAAAATACCTTTGAGCAGCTTTGTAAAGTATTACATATTCATTTCCCCTTCTAGAGTCCTGCATTTCACCGTGCTATTGTTATGTATATTTTACATTTTTATTTTGGGTGAAACCATAGTTTCTAACATACTTTCTAACAACTCACAATGGTACTGATTTTCTTAATATCTTTTATCATAGCTCATCCTTGCTCACCACATATCACTATTTAAATTATGGTTTTAATTCAGCCTCCAGTTAAAGATGAATTGCTTATTTTAATGCACATTTCAGTTATGTCTTCCTGTTACAGAAATTACTTTTAAAAACAAACAAGTAAATCAAGAAGGCGTTAAGGCAGGGCTGAAGACGAAGGGAGGGTGTGTATGGCTTGTTCTTTTTCAATACCTTCCTGGATGTGGGTGCTCACCTAACTTGTTCGCATTTGAAAAGGTTGTGACAGAGGAATCCAGGAGGCGGGACTCATCCCGGGATGAAGAAAGGACGGAGTCTCAGAGGATCACCAGGAGAAAATGGGGTTCTGGGAGAAGAGCAAGGCCCCGACCTCTCTCTGACTATGGCCAGCTGGCCAACCGGAGTCTGTCCATTCCTGAAGACTCAGTTGCTGTAGACCCCCAGAAAGAAGACACTGTGGAGGGAGACCATCTGCCCAACACGGCCTCCATGGACACTGCAGACCAGAGCGCTGCCCTGGGCTGCCCCAAAGGAAGCTGGAGGAGACGCCCCATCTCTGTGATAGGCGGGGTCAGCTTCTATGGGAACAGCCCCACAGAGGAAATCGAGAGTCTTCTAACCCAAGTAAGACCTGGCTGCTTCTACCAAAGCTAACAGAGCCCTCCAGCTTCCTGGCCTTTGTTCTCCCCTGTGAACTAAACAGACTGCTGCTTTTCTTTCTTCTTTCTGCTTCAAGGACAACAGGCTCCCAGGCTTTCTTCCTGACTCTGAAAACACTCATGAATTAACTTACCATCTGACATGCGGATGCCTTTTACTAATCTTCTGTCTTTCCTGGAGTCTCAAACAATATATGAAACTAGTGTGCTGTTTGTCCTAAATCACCTGAGATCTTAATAAGGAGAAGGTAACAGTGCATATTCAGTGAGCTTCTTGAAAGAAGTTCTTGAACGAGAAAGTGTTCTCCAATTTTAAAAAGTAAAGATAAGAAAGTGGTTTTTTAGGAGCTAAGGAAATCACTTTCCTACCATTTTTTAACTCTTTACATTCAAGTTGCTGCTTTGCAACTACTTTATCAATAGACTAGAAATACTTATTATTTTCCCCTTAGTATTTCAACAAGTATTTATCAGTTACCCAAAGAGGACTTTGAGGCTATAAAACATTTAAATAAAGGCCCTGTTCAGGAGGAGGGTATGTTATTTGGTGAGACCCAGCCATGGTCAGGGGTTCCCAGAACAGTATGAGTGAGCAGCGAGTTTCAATTTTTGAGCTTGCTAGCTGATATCATCAATAACTCCTAAAATTCTCTTAAAGGGGGGGGGGAATCTATGTTAGTATTGGATTTTATATTTACATTCTCCCTGTAAAGCCCAGCCTAATGCCTTGTTTATAGCAAGCACTCAAATTCCTCTTGTTAAATTGAGTTAAATTGAATTGCATTCTGAAGGTAAAAAAAAAATGAAGTGGAAGAATCCCAGGAACTTTCTGTGATATTAACATGTGTGGCATGCTAGAAAATAACTCTGAATCAAAGCAAATTGTAATCTGTTTTAACTTGAAACACAGTATGGGGAAAATCGAAAGCACTTGGAAATTATTTCCCTTCAGAGCATTAAGAAAGAATGTGCTAAGGTCACTTTATGCACTTGAATAAAGGCTCATTTAGGGAAATAGGTGGGAAAATACAAAGAAAAACGAAGGAAAGCATAAGCCAGCTTGGCCTTCGATTTGTAGAGATGGCTCATGTGGAAATATCAACAGGGCACATAGGTGATTCTGAAGAGATCTGGGTAAATTTTGGAAAGTGGAAAACCAACTCTTCTTTTTAACACAGCTCAGTTGTCATGATAGTTGAGGTAAGGAACATGTGTATCCCATAAATACTTACGTAGTGCCTGCATGTGGATGTGCCAGGCTGGGATGCCCGTCCAAAGTCCGTCATCTGAGAAAGCCACCACTTCCTAAAAATCTGCTTCTCCTCTTCTGGGACGCTTTGCTTTTATTGAGTGTTACCCCTGGTATATTGCTGACAAGTGACATGAAATGTGTTGCCGGGAGGTAAGAGCCCTTGAGTCGATACTGGTGGTTTAAAATCTTGGAAGAAGTCATTGCAAGCACGTCTGGGTGCAGCCTGAAGTCCTTGCCACGATTTGGAGACAGCATCTCGCTTATGTGAGTGGTTTGGAGGTGACAGGGCCGAGCTGCTCAGGGCTGTGCCTGTGAAGAGCTCTGCGGGAGGTGCCACTTCCTGGCATCCTCTCACAGTGTTTTGCTTTCCCTTTGTAGCCAGCAGCCAGGCCTCCTGTGCCAGCCCACCGGGTGCTGCCCTACAAGGCGGTTTCGGCCCGCTTCCGGCCCTTCACCTTCTCCCAGAGCACCCCCATTGGGCTGGACCGCGTGGGACGCCGGCGGCAGATGCGAGCTTCCAATGGTGAGTCTCCCAGGCCCACCCTGTTCGGGGGCTCCCTTTCCAGAAACTAGTGTAGAGTCCTCGGTTGGATTGTTGCCTATGAAACCAAGGTGCCCATTTGATTGGGCCCCTCTCTGCTGCCTCTGGGCCAGGGCGCTTTTCCCCTGGGAGTGAGGAAGGCTCATCTCAGGGGCTGCTCATGCAGGTGTGGGGATGTTGTCAGCCCTCTGGGGTGGGTGCTCTATGTCATCATGACCCCATTTAAGAAGTTGCCCCCCTTGTGTCTGTATACTTAAGTACCTAAGTTCCTGTAGGTAGAGAGCTAAGAATGGAGTTGGCGCATCTGTCTGAACTTTCTTGAAACTCTTTCTGGGTGTTTGAGATTCACGGATGCCTTTTTGAACACCAGAGAAAACTTTGTCTAATACAGTAGCTATTATGCTATCATATCACAGTACTTATCTGGTAAACACTCATTGATTTGAATCAATACCACATGTTTTTGGAATGATGTTTACGTCCTTTTTTTAAAAATAAATGGAATTGTTTTATTTTTTAATTTTTAAAAAGATGTTTATTTATTTGAGAGCGAGAGTGAGCACAAGCAAGGGGGAGGGGAGGAGCAAGGGAGAGGGAGAAGCAGACTCCCCACTGAGCAGGGAGCCCAACATGGAGCTTGATCCTAGGACCCCAGGATCATGACCTGAGCCCAAAGGCAGATGCTTAACCAACTGAGCCATCCAGGCACCCCTGATGTTTACATTCTTAAAAAGGAAAATCTTCCCTTACACTAATATTCATGTTGGTGCCAGTCGGCTGGTCAGATAATGAATGGTGTGGTCTGTTGTGCATTGGACAAGAGTAATGAGTTAACATTTATTGAATGTGCTCTGATGTATTAGCTCATTTGATCTTCGTAACTACCTACCATGTTGGTATTATTGATATTATTGGTATTATGGCATTGGTATTGTTATCCTTGTTTTTACAGATGAAAAAGCCCAGGTATACAGGGATAGACTGCTCTAAGTCACTCACCCAGGAAGGGGGCAGAAATGGGATTTGAATCTACAAATAGAACTTGTCATGCCAAGTGGTTCATTTTTAACCACTGAACTATATTGACTCTTTAAAGAAGTGCAGCAAACTCTAATGATTATAGCTCCAATGGCAGGATTTCCTGTTTTACTTTTAGAAATGAATACCATGTGGTGAGCACAGGAGTAAGAGCCAGGCATTAGGGAGTGTGGCTGCGGCCTCAGCCATGCCACCACCTCACTATGTGGGTGCGGTGGCGTGCACTTGAGGGTAGTGACTGAATCTGTAAGAAGGGGTAAGGTTTCAACAGCCTTGATGAAGGTGGAGGGTGTCCCTTGAAGGACTGAAATTCCAGGGACAGGAGGAGAGGGAAGAGGATGGGTCAAGGAAGGGAAAGAACAAGGAGGTATGGACTCCCTGGTCAAGAGAGGCATTTCTAAGGACAGGTAAAAGAGGATGATGGCTAGTGACCTAAAATGGTGACAAGAAGGTCACTGATGGATTCTGACAGGAATCGTTGAGAACTGTGTCCCAGGAGGGTCATACTTGGTGAGAATTCAGAGCGTTGGTGAATGGTGAGGAAATGTTATCACCCCCAGTTGTGTTGCGATAGTCTCTAACTCGTGTCACATATACTGGGAGGACTTAAGGTGGGACTTGCAGGTGGAGGTTGAAGAAACTTATGATTATCTCATGCTTTTGTCAGGCTCTCAACCGAGGAAGCTGGACACGCGGGAGTCCTCGCTTCCCTCCTAAGGGAGTCACTAAATCCTATCCTTTGGCTCTCAGGGTCACCTTGCTTGTCAGGTTCCTTAACCCTTCCTCTCACAGCCTCCCCATTACTTCCTCAGGCCAAACTTTCATACACTCTCTAGTCAGAGTCACTGTTCATGTTCAACTCTTTCCCACTATTAGAATTAAGTCCCAATTCCTTAAATGAGTTTATAGGCTTTTGTGCAACCCGAGTCTCACTTTCTGCCTGTTTCTCTCTTTTCTCCCTTCAGAGCTTGCTGTCCAGTGTTCCTGCATCTTCTCTAGGCTTTCACACTCCCTCGGTGCTCCTCACATTGCCCCCTTTGCCTAGAGCTCCCTTCTTTCCCATTACCTTATGTCAATGTTCTTCGCATTTAGAATTCAAAATTCATTCCCTTGTGTGCCCTTGGAGACAGTGAGCAGTCATTGTCTTCCTCCCGCAAAGCTGCTCAGTGTCGGGCCTCATGTTCATCCCCTCTGATCCTGTTGTCCAACCCTGGTGATGTGTTTTCAGAAAGTCATCCAAAAGGAGGAAGAAAGCTGTATGCACAAGATACTCTTCACAATATTATGATGGCACAAAAGTCAAAGCAATGTAAATGTTTAGTCATAGCAGATTAGTGAGTTGGGGAGCTGAGTGGGTCGCTACCTCACAAGTTTACAACATAGATAGGAAAACCCTGCAACAGCAGGAAAAGAGATGGCTACAATTTTAAAGTGAGAAGAGAAATAGAAAACAAAATCACGTGTAGGGTATGAATTTGCTAAGGCTGCTGTAACTCAGTAGCACAAACCAGGTGGCTTCCGTAGGAGAAATTTGTGTCTCAGCACTGGAGGCTGAAAGTGAGAGGAAGGCATTGGCAGGGTGGTTCCTTTCGAGGGCAGGGTTGTAGAGTCTCTGCCAGCCCCCATCATACCTTCCAGTTGTCTCGGGTGCCTTGCATCTTGGCAAGTAGTCTATTGCCTTTATTCCTGCCTCCACCTTCTTGTGGTTTCCTCCCTGTCCTTGAGTTAGGGCCCACCCTAATCTCCTTTTAACTTGATCATCTACTAAAACCTTATTTCCTAATAGAGATACTTTGACGATACTGGGGGTTAGGATTTCAGCATCCATACAGGGGACGTAGTTCAACCTATAATGTATACCACAATTGCAACAATATACGACATGAACACAATGTTCAAAGATTTAACAGGAATATGCAAAAATGAAAATGGTGTGGTTAGAATGGAAGGAATGTAGGTGATTTCTCCTACAACAACCCTGTATACATACAAACAGCTGATTTCTGTGCTTCCTGTAATAATGTTTTGTTTTGGCTTTAATGTTCTTCTGTTGAAAAGGAACGGAAATGAACTCTGACCAGCTTAAGCAGAAAAGGAATGTATTGGAAGGGTATCTGATGTCCCCAGAGTTGAAAGAATGGCTAGAGAACCAGTCTAGGAAATGGATGGCCTTCAGGGTTGTTCCTGGGAACCAAGGAACCACCTGGAAGAAGCCAAGGGACACACGTAACAGGAAGGCATAGGAATGAATGAAGGGCCAGCCATTCCTTCCGTCGCTCAAGAGTTAAAGTCCCAGGGTAGGGAAATCAACTCCTGAAGCTTAATTGAGGTGTCTGTTGCCTGGTAGCACTGGAACAGGGAAGGGCTGGGGGCCTCCAGAGACCCTTTGCCTTCCATATTGAGAGGCAGGTACATGGTACCCTGTCACTGAGGCTGGACACAGTGGAAAGGAGGTCACTCCCCCTAGAGGAAATCCAAGCAGTATTAGAAATAGAAATAGCTCTGGACAGGTTCTCCATTCATTCATTCATATGTGTCCAGTAACTAGTGAGTGCTTACCACGTGCCAGGTGACATCAGGGAACAGAACAAAGTGCTTAAATCACTTACATTCCAGTGTGGGGATAATGAACTGACAAGTGACTCTCTAACAGGGCAGGCGGATCCATAAAGGAAAATGAAGCAGGGTGGAGGGCGTTAATTTTTTTTTCTTAAATGTCATTCTGACATGATGCACCTATTCCACGTATAATTAAGAATGCTCTCACTCCTTCCCTCGAGGGAGACAGCCCAGAGGCTCGTCAGTTACTGCAAACAGCGCCGAGTCTAGGCCCTCCCAAGTGGTAGCTATTTCTTCTCCACTTCTGTTGCAGTGCCTTTTCCATTGTATACCCAGAGGGAAATTTAAGCAGCACACCCTTATCGTCATAGTGGAAAGAGGCGGGGGAGGAAAGGAAATAGAAGATAAATAAATATTATGCACATACACGTGACGCCACAAAAGGAAATGTCTCTCTCCTGCTTCCAGTTGCAAGGCCATACGTGCTATTGCTGACTTTGCTCATTTCGTGCCCGACGCGCGCTCCCGCCTGCGCCTGCCCAGTATATTGCCTGGTAGTGTTCTTGCCAGCAGAGGTGGCCAGACCTTCGCCCCGTGCTGTGGAGCTGTGAGTGGCCCTCCCTGCTTAGAGTTGCTCTCATCTTTTTTCTCTCCCTCCCTCTGTCAAAAATCAGTCAATCTATAAAAATGTGTGGGGCACCACACCTGCCAGGCACTGGTTTAACCATGTAGCATAGGGCACAGGATAAAGCCTTGCCAAGTTCACATTCTAGCATTGCATCCAATTCAGTAAGTAAGTCAATACCCTTCTCTTGGGCAGTAACAATCACTCTGGGGAAAGTGGACGTGGGTGACATGGTAGAGAGTGTCGGGAAGGGCACGGCAGAGGGTGACTCAGTATCTCTAAGGAGGTGAAACTGGACTGGACGCTTGAAAGATGAGCAGGAGCTGAAGATCTGAGGGAGGAAAGGTCCTATGGCAGGCATATCAGGTGCCCAGAGTTAGGCTGGTACTCGACGTGTCTGAGGTTCAACGAGAGGGCTGGGGTGACTGGAGTTCAGGAAACAAGAGCAGGAGAAGAGGGCGTTGCAGTCTGGCGGGGGAGGCTGCGGCCGGATAGAAAGGGCATTGCGGGTCTTGGGTAGGACTTGGAGTTATTCTAAGTGAAAGGGGAAGCCATTGCCAGCGAGGGAGTGATAGGAACTGATTGAAGCTTTAGAGAGGAAGGACAGTTTGGGGGAGAAAAGGCAGAGGAAGGGAGACTGACTTAGAGGTTATTGCATAAGTCCAGTTGAGAAACCATGGTGGCACTGACCACAAAAGACAACCGTGTCTGTCTTGGGTGCTCATTTTCCCAGTGCATGGGGAGGCGAAAGTGGCCGGCCTTGGTTCTAATCCAGTGGGGCCCAGCCTGTGGATTCCCGTGGAAGTCCTCTCCTGGGAGAATGACAGGGCAGAGTTACTGAACAGGAAGAAAATATTTTGCAAATGTATTATTAAGTCATCAAGAGGAAGTGGCCCCTGTGCTTGCCCTTTGTATTCTGGCTGTGGGTGAACATCACCTTGTCAGACACTGGTTGAGTGTGCATACCCCATCCCAGATGGCATCACAATGTCAAGGTGTGTCCCCAAGCCATCTCTATTACTTCGTTTCCATTTGGCCATGATTGCATGCTTCTGGACCATAACAGGATAACACTCGTGACCCTCACGGGCACTGGCCTATCACCGCGTTCCCCCGGCATCCTTGGGTAGAAGCGTGGTCCTGCGAGGTGCTGTGACAGTGTATCAGGCCTTCAGTGAGATTCCAGCAGAGGTCTGACAGGTAAGGAAAACAAATCCAGATCTAGAATAAATGTCTTTCCCACTAAGGACAGATCATCTACCCCTCTATTATGAAAAGGGTCCATTGTAATCAACTCTCCACAAGGAGCTGTCTGGTTCCTTCAAGGAACCATATCATTAACTTGGTTGAGAGGGACACCCTGTGGTTTAGCCCAGGCTTGGCATCCATTTCTGCCACCATGGCCTTTTTTTTTTTTTCTCCCTGAACCTACTGAGTAAGCATCAAGATGACTAGGAACAAAGACTGGCGTTTACGGAATGGAACACAGTGTTCGCACAATTATTAAACAACCTCTTTTGCAATCAGATTCACGTGGGATACAACTAGGCGTTCACATGGGACAGATGATTTCTCATGCTTTGAGTGTATTCTGGTATATCTCCTTTCCCAAATCAGTCCGTTACCTATTTTGTTCTTTCCACATTCCTCCAAGCCATTCAGCCAAACCATTGTCCTAGCCATCTATCCATACAAGCTAAATCCCTGCTGAGGCCCTATCTCCTCTCAGTCAGAAAGGATTAGGAAGAATTATGGCTTAGATTTTACTACAGCGCGAGTGGGGGGGGCTTCCATTGCCAGGGGCACAGTTACCAGGTAAATGGTGGAAGAGCCCTTTTGGGAAGCCTGGAAGGAAGAGTTGTGACTCTGGGATACCTACCCCAAGGTCACCTGGCTTCTGCCTCCTGAAGAGGCTTTACATGTGGAAACCAGCTGAGATCTGGGAGCTATGTGAGGGCCCCTGAGTTTCTGCCGCCAGATTTGGAGATTTCCTACCATATGAATCAAGTAATAGGTTAGTGCAGTTACTCATCACTTGTTCCTGCAGACCCTGTGATAGGGTAAGCATAGCCAGAGATCATGTGGGTCAACCATTCCAGTGACTGAGCTGGCCCTGCTGCCTACTGCAAGAGCTATGCCCTCTTTTCCTGTCAAATGGATGTCCCACCTCCATCGAGGTCCTGGACTTCATTGAGATAGAAGCATGTCTCACTGACTTTCTCAATGACTTCTCTTGCCGGCTCCCTCGCCTGCTCAGATGAGCAGTATGGCACTTGTAAAAGTCGCTACCACTTCTATCATCTGATTTGGGAAACACAGCCCAGGGGATGGTGAGTCCATGACAGACTAGCTCCAGCATTTCTGTCTTACGGTTTTTGCACTGCTTCCTTCCTATGTGCCAAGAGATGGCCCTTCCACTGCTTTAAGAGTGGGACAGTACTGGGTCCAGATCTACAGCCCATTGAAGTGCTGAGGTGACAGCCAGTTCAATGAGCCCATGTGTTGAATGCATGATCTCTGGTAGATGTCACCCAAATGGATAAATTTGGTTTAATCCAAATTACATTTGGTAAATGCAGTATATGCACCTTGTTTGGATTCTGATACCAAAAAATAAAAAGATCCTTTTGAGATAATTGGGGAAATTTGCACCTGGACTGAGAATTCAGTGAAGTAATCATTGCTTATTTTGTTAGTAGGGATGATGATTGTGTAGTTATTTTTAAGTCCTTATTTGTTATGGGTAAGTACTGAAATGTTTTTTGCATGAAACAATATATGTGATTTTTGCTTTAAAATACTCAAAAGCTGCTGAGAAAGTTTTGGGAAAAAATTGGTTTTGATGATTGTGTGTTCATCATTTGATTTCTCTACTTTTGTGTTTGTTTGAAATTTATCACAAAAGTTTTAAAAAATAATGAAAGTATGTTTCCTCCTTCCTGGTCAGGTGCTCCCCAAATCTGCAAATCAAGAAATGCCCACAAATAAATTTTTCTCAAAATGTAGAAATTTGAATATTAGCAAACTGATTTTTGTTAAGAAATGAAGATGTACTCCTTTCAGGTGGAGGTGAGCTGCCCCTTCTCAGTACTCATTCCTCAGCACCTTGTTGTGCTCCTTTCCAGCACTTCCTTCTTGCTTGCCTTTGTTAGAGGACTGTCCTTTCTCCTTACTAGCCCCTTATAGTCTGAAGAAAGGTCACAAGGAGCAGTCCTCAGTAATGTTTATTGACCAATGGATGTGGTATTGAAATAATAGACTTGGATCAGGAATCACAATGGCACTTGTACGTGCTCTTACAAAGCTCATGAATGGGAGGCTGCCATCCTATTAAAAACCGTATTGCTTAATGGTGATGGTATTTGTGGTTCTTCTTTCTCCCTGGGTCTTAGCAAAGCATGCCTGCCCTATGATAACTTTCTCTTAGGGAATTATCTTTACTGCCTTTTGCTTTCTCTTATGAGAAGCTTATGTAGTAAGTTCCAGGGCAAGTTACTACATCACCGCCTACCCATGCTCCTGATTTGCCCATATTTACCTTGGGTTCCAGCTTTACATCCTCCCTTACTAATCTACTGATCAGAAGTCAAATTTGATCACTTAACAAAAATTATTCTTCTTATGTCTGTTTATCCTTGTCTTTCTACTCATCCCACCCATCGAGTTCAGATTAGCTTGCTCATGTGACACAAACCCATTGATTATCTTAACCAGAAAGGAAACATTTCCCAGAAAGGAAAACTCAGTTTCCTCAGCAATCATATTTCTGTGGAATCTTTATGGGTTACAAGCAAGGAGCTGAAGCACGACATTGAAGATCAGTAGATTGGGGGATGCCATTTTAAAAAATATCTGTTTGTTATATTTTTAAAAACCTTCTCCTTAACCATTAAGTACTATATTAGAGTATTTTTAATAATGCCACACAACAGAGGAGAGAACACAGGATTAGCTACAGTAATGATTAAATATAAAAAATAAAATGGTTTTCTAAGGAGACATGAAGTTGACAAGTTGACTTGATTAATTTTTTTCAAGTAAACCCTGCACTACACATGGGGCTCGAACTCATGACCCCAATATCAAGAGTCACATGCTCCGACTGAGCCAGCCAGGAACCCTGAATTGATTACACTTCTTATGGCTTTTAAAAATATTTCTAAATTACTCAAATTGTTGCTTGAGTTGATTTTTAAATAGTTTTACATCTTAATTTCTTTTGAATGTAGCCACTTTTGGCAAGCTAGGAAAGAGAATCAAATTAAGCCAGTGTAGCCCTCTGATGACCTAGGCCAGAACTACACAGTCTTCAGCAGAATGATGTAATGTTTGAAGTTGTTAACAATGGCATTGTGAAACTCTAAATCATAACCCCCATCTACATTTTTCATTAGGAAAACAACCAAAAAATACAGCCCTTAAAGGCGTGATGTATACAGAGAACATCTTTGTTTTTTAAATTCTGGTTAACATATAGTGTTACATTAGTTTCAGGTGTACAATATAGTGATTCAGCAATGCCATTCTTTACTCAGTGCTCATTAAGTGTACATTTAATCCCCTTCACCTGTTTCACCCCATCCCCTACCCACCATCTCTCTGCTATCAGTTTGTTGTCTACAATTAAGAGTCATTTTTTTGGTTTTTCTCTTTTTTCCTTTGTTCGTTTTATTTCTTATATTCCACATATGAGTGACATCATGTGGTATGTCTATCTCTGACTGACTTATTTCACTCAGCATTTTACCTTCTAGATTTCATCCATGTTGTTGCAAATGGCAAGATTTCGTTCTTTTTCATGACTGATATTCCACTGTGTGTGTGTGTGTGTATGTATTTATATACACACCACATCTTCTTTATCTGTTCATATACCAGTAGACACTTGCGCTGCTTCCATAATTTGGCTTTTGTAAATAATGCTGCAATAAACATAGGGGTGCACATATCCTTTCAAATTACTGTTTTTGTGTTCTTTGTATAAATACCCCGTAGGGCAATCACTGGGTCATATGGTAGTTCTTTTCACTTTTTGAGGAACCTCTATACTCTTTTCTACAGTGGCTACATCCCTTTGCATTCCCACCAGCGGTGCATGAGGGTTCCTTTTTCTCCACATCCTCACTAATACGTGTGCATAAAAAACATCTTGATTTTTTTTGATAGAATGACCCAAATTTTATACAGGCCTACCTGCCTGAGCACATTAGAGCTGGCTAATGATTGGTGGAGGGAGGAAGTACAATTGACCCTTGAATAATGTGGGGGTTGGGGCATGCCCCCCCAACACACACCCTATACAATCCAAAATCTGTGTGTAACTTTTGGCTTCCCCAGACCTTTACTACTAATAGCTTACTGTTGATCAGAAGCCTTCTTGATAACATAAGCAGTTGATTAGTACATATTTGGTATGTTATATGTATTATTATATATTATTTTATTATTAATTATCATATGTATTCATACAATAAAGTAAGCTAGAGAAAAGAACGTGTTACTAGGAAAATCATAAAGAGAAAATGCATTTACAATACTGCACTGTATTTATTGAAAAAAAAATCTGTGTATTAGTGGAGCTGCACAGCTCAAACGTATATTGCCCAAGAGTCAGACCTGTCTTGAAAACCTGCTCGGAAGGATTAAAAACTCCTGGTCCTGGTGTCAGTAGGAAAGCAAGTAAAAAATAGTACAGACCACACTCAAATTGATCATGGGTCTTACGGTGAGCTACCGCTAAATACAAAGATAAGTGAGGAATAAGATAAGGCAGAAATTTCCAAAGTAAGTTACTTAGTGATAAGAAATCCAACTTACTGGGGCACTTGGGTGGCTCAGTCGTTAAGCGTCTGCCTTCAGCTCAGGTCATGATCCCGGTGTCCTGGGATCGAGCCCCACATCGGGCTGCTTGCTCAGCGGGAAGCCTGCTTCTCCCTCTCTCACTCCCCCTGCTTGTGTTCCCTCTCTCGCTGTGCCTCTTTCTCTGATGAATAAATAAATTAAAATATTAAAAAAAAAAAAAGAAATCCAACTTACTGCATTTTCCCTTTTCTACGGAATAAACTGAGGACTTTTTGAGAGAAAGAGTCAACCCTGAAGAGGGTGATGGCGATGTAGTGTACCACTGAATAAGCCCCGGCTTGTTGCTGTTCTTCCACGGCCAAGATCCATGTGGAGATGCTCGTGGAGACCTTCTGTCAGGCCAGGAGATGGACAGGAGAGCATGTCCTAGTTAGAGCATTACAAGCTTAGTTACTGTCTTTTGGGGTGGACCCTACCGGCCATCCCAGTGTGGTCAAACATCTGCTAACTCCTCATAGGTATTGGCTTCTGACCAGGGTCTTAAGGCTGGGTTCAGCCCCCTCTGTGGCTTCTCGCAGAGGTGGGTGCTGGTCCTCCACGAGTAGCCCCAGGACGCTTGGGGTGCCCAGTAGGCGATCTGGCCGGGGGAATCCCGCGGCAACACCGGAAATTCTCCTTGCTGAATGGCTGATCATGTGAAAGGCCCTAGCAGAAACAATGGGGTGTAGCTGCCCCTTGGGGGAGCCTAGGGTGGGGCTCTTCTGAAGCTGAGGTCAGTGTACAGCCACGCCTGCACCGGGGTGGACCCATCCCTGAGCCCAGGGGGCTGGAGAGGCGCCCCCGCCCACGTGGCCTGGCCATGCACGCGAGCGCTGTCCGCGCATCCCGCCCCCACATCCCACCCCGCAACGGCCACCCCCAGGATGGCTCCCAGGCCTTGCTTACTTGCATCTGCAGCATGTTTCCTACACAGATTTGAGGTTGGTTTGTCTAAAGGAAAGAAAAAGTGTACTAAGGCATGGATGGCTGCCTTGACAGCCTGGTGGTTTTGAAGTACAGTTGGGGATTACTACTCAGGGGTGACATTATCTCCATGTCTTCAACTTCTGTTTCTTCAGTTTGATTTTGTACTGAATGTATTTACTCAGAAACAGGAAAGATTTCCTTAGGTATATTTATCTACTTTTCCCCATTGAGGAGCTGGTATTGGTTGTAAAACAAGCTTATCCAGCCTTATGCAGTTGATACGACTAATATTATTGGCAAGTGATAGAAGATATGTCATTAGGACATAATCAAAAACTGGTATTTCAGAAAATGCCCAAGGTGCTCTTGGTTTAGAAGATACTTCATTTGTATTGACCCACTTAATAAATATATGTGATGTTGCATATCTCAGAATCTCTGCCCTATTATGAGTGAGACACTGTGCTAAAGGGTGGGCGGTCATGAGGAACCCAGAGACCATTCTCACAAACCTCCAGTGTGGTATAAGGACTTTAAAGCCATTGCAAGGATAAAGGAGTTCAGGGTGAAGGGAGAGCATGCACATCAGATCTGGGGAGTCCCAAGACTTCCTGGA
>ML108845.1:18581-36534 GCA_003697995.1 Taxidea taxus jeffersonii | reverse complement strand
TGTGAGTCTACTCCTGGGTAAGAAATAGACCAACTACAAGTAGAGTGGCCTTACAAGGTCATCTTTATTTATAGTAAATAAGGAGAATACAGGATAATTTCCAAAGTCATGCCTCCCCACACAGGTAAGCAGGCTCCTTCTCTTGGGGTTTGGAATGAATATTCAAAGGGGAGACCTCATCCTTGCCTGTAATGGACAGACCTAAAGTTGCACATGTGCACTCAGAAAACATGCCCATACATATAGTGTATGTTATGCTAAGGAAGCTTATGCCCCTCCCAGAGCAGGGATTTTAACATAAGGAAGCTGAGGTAACTCTGGGGCACTTTTGTCTGCGCAGAGGTTGTCCTGCTTGGGGTCAGGGGAAAGTCATCCACCAAACGTTTCTTTTCCTGTTCCAGCAATTAGTTAGCTAGTTTCTAAAAGATAAAATTGATAGGCACAGGCTTCTAGGAGTTTGCTGAGCTAAGGAAGTTTCTCCGGTGACAACACGAAGGGTGAGTAGAAGTTAGATTAGGTTTGTTGTGAGGGAAAGGTATGTTCCAGGCAGAGGGAATAGCATATGCAAAGGGTGGAAGCCAGAGAAAGGAGAGCACATTTCTTACCCCATCTGCAGGCCTCTCAGATTCAAGGTGTCCTGAACATGCTGACTGACACCGGCAGCATGCTGAGGGTTTGCCTTAGTAGGCTACTCATTCTGCCCTGCTTGAGTTGTATCCTACCAGGAGTCAAGGGCATGCCTCCAAACCGATTTATGGCAGCTGTATCTGTTATTATAATTATAGATCTTACTTAGATATACAAATAAATGAAATGTAAGACTGTAGAGACTCAGCTCTGTGAAAACTAAGCTGAGTACTTTGTAGAGATTCAATAAAGGTGAATTGCCAAAAATTATTTTCTGTCCAATTAGATGAGAATTGATAGCTGTAGAAAAGAAAGGAAAGAAAGAAAAAAAGAAAGAAAGATCGATCGACCCAGGAATGTTTACTCAGAATACTTCACGAGTGTCTCTGGTTATTACTGCACTTGAAAGAAACCAGAGCTGGAAATCACAGTTGACACATTCTTGTGTGACCTAGGCAAGAAAGAATGTAGAATTCCAGTCAGATAGATGATCATACATGAAGACCTCTGGTCCTTTGTGATAACAGAGATGAACCCATTGCACTTTTATGTGTTTTAAGTTAAGATGTTTATGGCATAAATGCAGGTGTGATGTTTTTGACTTTGGGCTTTCAGGCAGTCTGACTGCACCTGTGGGAGGACCCCTTCAGTGGGTCTCCTGGCTGTAGCAGGAGGAGGTGGGGGAAGGATTGGAGTGTTGAGAGATAAGTCTAGATTAGAGATCAGAGGTAAGGAGCCTGCTCATTCCACGCTTCCAGGAGAGGGGATTAGACTAGCCTGGGGGCAACGAGGAGCCATATTAGAGTTTTAAGAGGAGCAACGTGCTCAGATTTGCATTTTAGAGACATGGCTGGCTAGATTGTGCCCTTCCTGCAGACAGGAAGAGTCATTGCTAAGTCAAGTGGAAAGAGCCCTGATCTAAGAACAAGACCATAGTCGAGGTGCCTGAGTGGTGCGGTGGGTTAAGCCTCTGACTCTTGGTTTCGGCTCAGGTCATGATTTCAGGGTCCTGAGATCAAGCCTTACATTGGATTGGGCTGTGCACTTAAGGTTCAAGACTCTCTCTCCCTCTGTCCCTCCCAACCTGTATACTCATGTTCTCTCTCTCGCTCTCAAAATAAATAATTTAAAAGAGAGAGAGAGAGACTACATGGCCATAGTCCTGAAGAAATTTGGAGGTCAGGCCAGTTGGATGTTTTGGGTGCTGAAACACAGGTGCCTGGGTGTTGGAGAGCATAAGAGAATAGCACATGAGTGGGGGGCTCTGTTCCGTTCCAGGCATGTTGAACTGGAGGCACAGGTGCAACAACTAAGTGAAAATGTTTGCACTGTGCCCTTCATCATAATAGTCTGATATTGAGGAGGAAGACCCTGGAGAGAAGTAAAGACTTGAAAGTCCTCAGCAAGTGAATGGTTGTTCTTAAAGCTATTGTAGGCAGTGTTATCATCCAGAGTGTATGCGAAAAATTAGAAGAGGATCAGCAACATCTGGGGACCAGTAAAGGAAAACAAAATCCATAAAGAAGATAGGAAAGGAATGACCAGACTGGTAAGTGGTGTCCTAGATGTCAGAGGAAGCCTGGTTTCAGGGACAGAGTGGTAAGCAGGCAACATTAGATGTATCCAGAGTGAAGCTGGGCACTCGGAAAGATACACATTGGATTTGCAGCAGGAAGGACAGTGTTGACCTTGATTGGCAAAGGCAGCTTGAGTTCACTGGGAGGGCAGAGCCAGAATGCAGTGGGAGGGCAGCTACGAGGCTGTGGGGGAAGTCAGGACCTTAAGTTTTAGTACAAAAGTGTTTTATCAACTTTGTTTCTCATTTCCCTTAAATGTTAGGGCTAATTTAAAAACTTTGGTCTTGCTACCTTATTAAAAAACTATTTTGGCTTTACAGTACCTGAAAGCTCATGGATATAGATGGGTCTGTGTTTATTTTTACTGAATGTTTTTTGAAAGAAATAGTAATATTAAGTATGTATCAGAAAGTTCCAGTCCTTGATTTACGATTATGAAATAATACACCAAGATTAAGGAGGTGGAAGCCAGAAAAGTTTATGCCGTTTTAACTCTTGATTTTTTACTTAAATAAGTTGTAAGAAATTACTGAAGCAATTTTTTTGAAAAGTTGTGTGATGAGGTCAGTAAATTTATTAAAACACTTTAGATTTATTCTTTTACCTGTTCACAACAAAGAAAATACATTTTTTCCCTTTGCCTTAGTTTGCTATTGTTGATACTATTTCTAATTTGTTATTCTAATTTACTGTTATGAGAGTTAATTTTCTCATCGACAGATCTTTGGGTCAGAAAACAGAATTGAGGGGCGCATGGATGGCTCAGTGGGTTAAATCTCTGCCTTCAGCTCAGGTCATGGTCCCAGGGTCCTGGATTCGAGCCCCACATCGGGCTCTCTGTATGACAGGGAGCCTGCTTTCCCCTCTCCCTCTGCCAGCCTCTCTGCTTACTTGTGATCTCTCTCTCTGTGAAATAAATAAAATATTTTAAAAAAAAGAAAGAAAGAAAGAAAACAGAATTGAATCCTAATCCTGTTGACTGGCTGTGTGAACTTAACCTCAGAGTCTTAATGTCCTCCTTTGTAAAAGGAAATATCAATGTTCCATACCCAACTGATGTGTGAGAATGACATGGTGCGCAGTAAAATGTGTAGCAAATACAAGCTGTCATTCCTGCAAAGAACCAGAAGGATGTATTCCTTACACAGGGGCAAGTAGTGAGGACCAGTGGGCCATGTTTCCAGCCACAGTTCTGAGTTACTTATTTAATTGCACTAACCAGCAGTTTAACCTTAGACAAGTCACTTAATCAAATGAGTAAAAGTCCTAGAGAACTAGGAGTCTTTATCGAACAATATTCTGTTTAATTGTTATCCAAATATAGGTTAAGCAAATTCAAAATACATTTTAAGAGAAAGAATTTTTTCTGTTGATTCTCTTAACCCAAGATTTTAGGCATTATCTAAGGATGTTCCAAAGTATCACTTTAGAGAATCCACCAAGTTTTTTTGTTAAAGCAAAAGAGAAAAAGAAACACAATAGCCAGTATTAAGGCATATGTGATGCCTTGAAGTAACTGTAAAGCCTTTTTGTCTGATCTCTTATTGTTTGGATTATCTCTTTCTGTGGCTGCTTTTCAAAAGTTTTCTTTCAATAATGAATCAGAGAAAATACAAAATCAGATCTTGCTTACTTAGCACCTACTGACAGTGATAGTAACAGTTCTTGGGAAAGCAGGTCGAAGGATTGGTGACAGCGAGTTTTGGTTGCCCCATGTGGATGTCATGAGTCTGGTCTAGTTCTCTTCTCTCTTCCCTGTCCCGCTTTTATACTTTATTACCAAGGGGATACTAGGCAGTGCTTGTATTTATTTGTGAAACAGGATGACTCAGTTCAATTGTCTTTAGGCACATACTTGTAGGAAAAATGTTTTCCTGCCTGCTAACACTGAACATGTTAAAATCAGTCCTGACCATGCTGTGAGACAGTGTGGATTCCACAGCCAGAAGAATTTAGAAATTATTCCGTATACAGGAACAAGTCTTAACAAACATGGACATCAGTGCCTTGAACCGTAGTGCCTGCAAGTTTTAGAGATGCTGTTAGCTCCAGTAGGAGTTTTATCTACGCTGGTATTTCATGCCTTAATCACTGCCTATAATGGGATTTTTTAAAAAAGGAACATAATGTTTTAGTCTCTCTTTAAAAAAAATAAAGTTTTTTACCTTTTTCTAGCAAACTCTTGAAATTGTTATCATCTTAAGAGTTCAGACATGCTCAGTTCTAAAACTTGGATTTCTTCAATCTTTCTAGAATTAAAAAAAGTAAAAAGTCACTAAAATATCCTGTGTCCAATACAAGTTTCAGAAACCGGATTTTAAAAGTAGAGGAAAGACTATTACAAGTCCCTGAAGGAGAGCCAAGAGATCTAAACATGTAGCAAACAACTATACAGTGCTTGTACTCTGTCCATGTTGTTCTCAGAGATGAATCCAACAAGGTTTAAAACTACTCAGACCTTTTTCCTCACTCAGTTAGGCAAGATTTCAGTTACAGATAGTGTAGCCGGCATTGAGACCAGATCAGGCTGACTTGGAATCCCAGACTGCTTCCATTCCACTGCCTGTCTTACATGTGGAAGGTGGAACAAAACACAAAATGATTTTTTTTATGTGCACAGAAGTATACCCGTGTGTTGGCTTTTAAGACCATGCCCTAATAATTGCCTTTAATTAAAACAAAAGAAGAAAGGGAAATTCATCCAATACCTATTTTGCTCTTGTTAGGTTTGAAACCTGCTCAGTCTTAAGGATGCAAAGACAAATACATAAATACAGAACAGATATGAAATACGTACTAGGTCCAGAAGGATGGGAAAAAAACGAACACATGGTGTTTACAGAAGATGGGAGAAACAGAGGTCGTAAAATAAAAACCTCACCTTTTCTTTTAAAGGGCAATTTTTATTTGGTTCTGAAGTCTAAACATTATGATAAACAGTACTCGAGAAGAATGTCTTTTTTGGAGAGGTTGGGACATGGAGTAAGGACAAATGGGAGGGTTTGTTTAAGCCACTGAGAAAATTTTCCATCATCTTTTATGTTCAAGTCTGCGTTACCACAGCTTGAAAAGGAGTAGCTTTGAAGACACAAAGAGAGGCACGTTTACATCCTCTGCATCTTTAAGTTTGCACTGGGTGGTGCTCACCCAGCAGCTTCTTATAACTTGGGCTCCATTTCCTGTGTGCTCTGTGTGCCGGGGTCCTCCCCTTCTGTGGTGAGGAGCCTGGCTGCTGAGGCATGTTTCAGGAAGGCCTAATTGAGCCTGCCTTAGCCATCCATACATGAGCAAGCAGCATACTGAAATAGCATACAGCTAGACATCAGTATGTTGTAGAAAATGTTATGTTATGTATTATGTTGAATGAAGACATAACGTATACAAGTTTCAGAAATTGGTTATATTTTCTTATATTTCCCTGGAAAAGAGCATAACTGATCTATAGATATATAATGTGGCTTGTTTTGAATCCATTCAGAATAAAGGGAATACTCTGGATACTTAGTTATTTGTGCTAGTGGATAAAGGAGCATTGGTTTGAATAACTGATAGCAAATTCGTTCCTGTTAAAGAATCCCCCATTCCAGCTTTAGGAATTGTGGCCCCATATCAGTAATAGAGAAGAGCGAGAGAGCGTACACAGGACACGTGCTACGGGGGCGCCTGGGTGGGTTAGTCGGTGCAGCATCTGCCTTTGGCTCAGGTCATAATTCCACGGTCTTGAGATTAAGTCCCGAATCAACAGGGAGACTGTCCCTTCCACTGCGTGGGCTCTCTCTTTCTCTCTTACTCTTGATTCTGGTTAATCGTTGCTCAAATGGGACTTTGTACTGTAGCTCAGTCCAGCCAGATGTAGGGATTTCTCTGGTCGTGGTGATGTGTTACCCAACCTTGAGTCCATTTTCTAAAGCTGAAAATATTGTGCTGAAGAACAGTGTCACTCTATCCTCTGGGCCTTCTTCTGTCTTGTGCCTGTCTTGGTACTGGGGCCGTATCTAACCCTAGTGGGGACATGAAGTTGCTAGGGTATTCCTAGGCTAAGGACACCTTTCCACCATGCAGGAAATGTGGCTGTTTTGGTGAAGCAGCCGCAGCAGCTGGGAAACTTTGAGCAGAAAACCAGTGCTGGTAATCTTTCTGCATAAAGCAGAAGGTGGTCATATAAGAAAATCTATGCCATATTGTATTTAAAATAAGATCTCAAATTCAGAGCTAAATGGAACCTTAATGACCACCTATTCAATCTCAAGAAACAGTCCTGGAAAAGTAGAGATGACCACTGGTTTGAGTCTGAGGTATCACTACTAACTTACTCCAGTTGTTTTATGGCATTTCCTTTCCATATAGGTGTGTGTAAATATATATGGGTCTTAGGACCACTTTGCTGAAAAATCACTTTAATTTCTATATCTATATAAGAAAAATCATCATAACATTCCACGTGTTTTCAACTTCTGCTTTATTTTCGCTGATTTCTAAATATTTGATATTAGGATATAATTTGAATTTCTCTCCTCCCCTGAGGGACTGATCCCTTACTTATTTCTTTCAGGGTTGCCAGTAATCAATGTTTGTAATTCCCGGTCCTGACCATGTAATGTAGTGGTGTCTTATCCAAGGAGAATAGATTAATGTGTGTGTTGGGGCGGGGGTAGAGCTTAAGACTTTTTTCAACTATGCTTAAGGTCTTTGTTGTAGTATTCTTATTGGTCTTGTAAATATAGACTTTAATCACTTAAAAAAATTAAGCTGTAAGTCAAACCTCTGTATTACTGCTTCCAAAAATAACTTAGAATTGTTGTTGGGTTAGTATCATCAGTATCCTTTGATAAGATGCCTCATTTAAACACAGTCTTTGTTTGTTTACCTTTTTCCTTCTTTTTATCTTTGTTTCACTTTGGGTGTGCTGTAAAGTAGGTTTACTTAGTAAATGCCTTCGATTTAAGATCCTAAACTCCCAGGAATCTTAGTGTAGTGCCTTGACCCTCCCTCTGGATTTGGAAAAGTCCTTGGGATATAGGAGCTATCCTGTGTACCAGCTGCCAGTGAAAGGCAAAAGTGAGCAAACAAACTCTTAGGACAATACCAAGGAAATGTGGCAAAGAGATCTTTTTCTTTTTGACAACTTGCAATTTTATCCAACCAACAAAGCAAGCAGACAAACCCCAAATTGAAGAAAATGAAAACACTCTGGATTTTATTTGCCTCCTGCTGGAATTTAAACTTAGAAGGGATACCCATCAGAATTAATTCCAACTTCTCACTGCTCTTTATCTCCATATTTAGGATTTCACCTCTTTCTTCTAACTAAAACCGTATCTATCCATTCACATTCCATGGTCTTCACTAGTTTCTGAATTGATTTTTAAAAGGCATACTAGCGTTCAGGATATTGCCTCAGAGGAACGAGTTTCTTGAATTGCCTAGAATAATACTTCCCAAACCCAAATATGTATTTGAATGCCCCTGACCTTGTTAAAATGCACGTTCTGATTCCACATAATGTGGGTGGGGACCCAGAGTCTTCACTTCTAATTAGCTGTCAGGTCACGCCAGTGCTGTGTGTCCATGGACCACACCCTGAGTAGCAAGGCCCTAACACACTTTCTTTGTGGGTAGTAATAAGTGTTACTAGAATAACAAAGAGTTTTGTGACCCAATAAAGTTGGGAAATTCTATGGTGAACAGTGTTGCACAGTGGTCATTTGGGTTTATGAGAACCTGTGGCTACTAATTTATGCTTGCACATTTCATAGAGGTAGACTTTTTGCATGGACCATACTGTGCAACTAGTATGCCCTGTGGCATATAGGAAACTTTACCTTACAGAGAGAGACTGGTCTGAAAAACAATTTCAAGGAAGCTTTTGAGTCCATAATTTAGTTTAGTCCCATCTTTTAAAAGAAGAGATAGACCCCTTTTGGATGAGCTATTTTACTAGTCATTTAAAAGCTTTGACTTTCTTAAATCATTAAAAAAAAAAAAAAAACTTGCAAAGGCAAAATTTGAAGCTGATGTGGTGTTGTGAGTGTGATTGTGTGTTTTTGTGTTCACTCCATTTCACCTTTGTTGTGGGTTATTAAAGCTGCGAGTTCTCCAGAAAACTCTTCAGCTGGATTGAAGGGTGGGATACAGCAGGTCAGTAGAAATAGCTATAAATACTTAAGATAAGAACAGTCTACAATATAGCACATAGTCAACATGGGCAATATAATTAATTAGGCAGTTTTGCCTAATAAGTGCATGGTGTGAGTTTTGTGGGAACCAGCACCGTTTTACTGACCTTGGGTCTTTTGAAGTTGAGGCAGCATGATTGGTGATGTTTATTAATCTCTAACGCAGTGCCAGTATTGTTCTAAATACTTCTTAGTATGTTCTCAATAACCCTCACAGGGTTGTTGGTGCCCCAGTCATACCCATTCTACAGATCAGAAACTGAGATTCCCTAGAGACTTAGAAACTTTTCCTAAGCAGTTGGGTAGAGCAGATATTGTACCCAGGTTCACTGGGTCCCACCAGTGTAAAACACACATTTGCTAATTGGTACTGTTACTGTTTTAACCGCTGTTTGTTAAGGGATCACCAGGTGATCGCTACTTTGCATATGTTATATCTTGCTCATAAAGTCAAAAAGCAACATCTTCCTGTCATGAAGAAATTGAAGGAAGTGTGTAGTGTGTTAAAGATCATTGTTTCACAATGTAAAAGAAAGACTTGCTCATTGACATAACTTGGAAAATAGTGAAGAGTATGGGGGAAATAAATGACCTGTATGTCATCTAGAAAGAGACTTTAAATAACAGCAATTCTCTTCATTATAGACGATACACACTTTTTATATAATGAAAGATAGACATATTACTTTCACATAGTAGAGTGAAAGTAATACACACATACATATATATTTGAACAAAATCCTTCCTTTAAGGTGATTTCATAAATTTACAATTAACATAACTCAAATTTTTGTCATGAAATCCTAACTCCATTTTTGAACTCAGCGGCCTCTCTGCTTTTTCCCCCGTGAAATAAATACCTTTTTAAAAGCTCTCTAAAAGTCTAACTCAGCCTTTGGGATTGTAATTAAAAGCAGCAAACGCATTTCTCCCACTTTTATCGAAGGCTCTTGACTACACCTGATAGCACTTGTGAGTGTGTTTGGGTTTGGTACGCCGAGGCTTTGGTTAAGTTTAGAATTTCCTCCCTGACATCCCGGGGACGCCTGGAGCCGCTAACCCTAGCGGCTGTGAACAGAACAGTGAGTGAGTTGTCAGCCTCTAAGCATGCTCTGGCCCAGAGTGCACACAGCGTCAAAGCAGTGAATAAGCGATTTCTGCAGTTTCCGTAGCTGAGAGCCTGTGTGATTCTCCGTGATGCTCAGTCACACCCCAGTCCTGCTCTGAACGTGGCTGTTTTTCAAAGAAAAGGATGGTAGCCAGAGGGGAGATAGCAAGATTCTGGAGTCTGGAAAGCCTTCACATGGGTATGTGTGCACAGAATGAATTACTATGTTGTGGCAATATTGCTAATTCTACTCCGTTTCCTTCCAAGTTACGGTGCTTTCTCTTGGCTGCTGCTTGCCAGTTTAAGTGTGTCTGTGAAAGCTCATTCATCCTAGTGTAGCTTTCTGAGGGTACTTTTAGTTGCGGATGTAGTAAATCAAGGAAATTGGCTTTGATTATGGTAGAGCTGTTAGTGTGAAATAGAAAAGAAGAAGCCAGCATCCTGTGTGAGCTGTGGATCTGGTTTTTACTGTGCTGGTGTTTACTTCTGGTACATGAAATTCTTGTATACAAGAGTTTATTGTTGGGCTGTATATAAAAATGTTCCTTGCTAATCTGGGGTATGGAAGGCTCTCAGCTGGTTTCTGAAAAAGACTGTTTACTGTTTTCAAAAGTGGTATTGCCCCATATTTGGTGACTGCACTGTCCCCCCCCCCCTTACTTTTCAGTATTTTTGTGAGTGGTGTCCGCTAAGTTGGTTCCTATTTGAATGTGAAGGAAATGTGATGCTCTCACCCTAAGAAGTTCTCTAGATTGTGATGCATGTATTCTTGAAAAAGAGTAAGAAGGAAAGTACTTCCCAGGGAGAATGTTAGCCAACTGCTACAATGTGGATACAATAGGATGCTTTTTAAAAGTCTTGTCTCTGTTTTTGCTTTCAATCCAAGCCAGTAACTCAGACTGAAATGAATGAGAATTGCAGCTGACAGCTTGAAGGCTGCCTTGGGCCTCACTGGGGCAGTACAGGTTAGAGTTTGTGCTTCTTTCTTGTCTTGACTGGTGCTCTGTGCTGGCAGAGAGCAGACGGGGATGTGGTTATGGCTTCTGTGTCTGGCAGATTGAGAAAACAAGAGCAGCGTGCACTCCCGTTTCACTAAAAAGTTGCTCACTGATAAATGCATTCAGAGCACAGACCTGCCTCCTGAGTGGCTGTGAGGGTCCACTTCAGTAACTGGGTACCATGAGCCTGTTGTCGTTGCAGACCAGATGAGGCTGGGCTGGAGACCAGAGGGGTGCTGGCTGCCCCACTCATTCTGAGCACCACTGGGTGGATCTGGGTGTTTATTACAGCCGAGCCAGCCACACCAGCGTGTGGGAGAGCAGAGGCAGCCGGGCGGGCAGTGCTGGAAGCCCCCCACTGTCCTGCTGCTCCTCCTCTCAGCATTCCTCCACTCCCTGGGCAAGATTCCCAGTCTTTCTTCCCACACTCTGCAAAGGCCGAGGGAAGGCCTGACCCAGCCTCTGGCTGTGAGTGGAATGCTCTCAATGTAGCGATGTAGCTAAAGAGACTCAGCATCGCAGAATCTTCTGTGCAAGGCTTTGCACTTGCCTCCCCTCACTGTGTTCCAGGAGGGCTCCCTACTCTCGCCCTGCCCCCACAGGTGGCTCTGTTCCTTTGATGAGTCTGGCTGGAAAGAAAAGGAAGGAACTCCCTTTAACTGGGAAGGCTGGTTCTGTAGGAATCTTCTCTTTTCCGGCTCTGAATGTTTTCTGGTTCATTGTGTTCCAAAGACTTTTTCATATACTGGCTAATACTCACTCTGTGTGTGTATGTGTGTGTGTGTATAATGGAAGTGACAGCAAACACAGTATTTAGTCAACTTTAAATGATATGCCAGCATAAGATAAAGTAATGAGTTTGCTAAATTGTGGGTTCTATTTTATTTGAGCACCTTGATTGGGCGAAGAACAGGGGAGGGGCTGGGGGACCCTGAGGCAAAGCCTGATGGCCCTTCTGTCTGGAGGAAGCTCCAGCCAGAGACAGGCAAGGGGAGCATGGGCCCCGAGGAGGACAGGCCCCATCAGGCTGTGGTCCTGTCCCTGTGAGCTAAGTAGAGGGCAGGACTGAGGCAGGTGCGTAGCAGGCTTGTTTTGGAGTCAAACAGACCTGTGTTTGAATTCCAGCCCCACCACTTAGGAGCAGTTACTTAACCTCTTTGAGCCACAATTTCCTCTTCTATAAACAGACAGTAATAATTCCAAGATGCTTACGAGGCTTGACTGGGATGATTTATATTAAGTGTTTAGCGTAGTGCCTGGTACATACTAAGAGTTCATTCCGGGGATTTGGTGAAACCAGATAGGTTCCTGTTCAGGATTTGTGCAGCGAGGGGTGGTGATATCCAGCCCAGAGAGCCGTCGAGGGTGTAACCAAGTTTTGAGGAGGAGCCCAGAACAAACCCACAGGTGTCAGCATGGGGGACAGAGGAGCTATGGTCAGAACCAGAAACCCAAGGAAGAGCAGCAGCCTGTTAAGAGGATGCCAAGGGACAAGCCAAAGGTAAAACCTGAGGGTTCGTGGCAGGACACTAAGAAACCGAGAGCCTGAATCCCATGTCTGAAATGGACACAGGACGGAGGGCAAGCTTCCAGAGCAGGAGGAAGCTGAGGTCTCTCCAGCAGCTGTGCTTCCAGGAGAGAGTAGAGGGGAGATATCAGGGGTATTGTTTTGGGGATACCAAATCCTGATATCTGAGGGCTCTGAATACCCATTCGGCAGAAGAGCTCAAACAGACTCTTTTAATGATACAGAGTATATGTATGACCCAACTCTAGGGCAAGTTTTTGGCCTTAAATTGTGAAGAGGGAAGATGATTCATATGTAGTTTAAAACAAAATTCATTAAACCATTTGTAGAAACAAAATCCACTGTCTGGGGTTTGGTGTAAATGAATCTCAGTTGTGATGTAACTTACTCCCATCACCAACCACTCTGGGCAGCAGAAGTCAGCAGTGGCTCTAAGTTGAATCCAGATAGAAAGCTGTATCCTGGGAGAATTATTTTCAAAAGATCCATAAACCCTATAAAAGGTTATCAGTGAAAACTGGCATGTCCATATCTAGGACCCTCTTTGATCCTACTGTTTCTATGTTTAAAAGACTCAAAAATACTATTTCTGGGAAATGGTTTGCAAGTCTAGATTAGACATAATAGTGACTTTTGTGATGGTAACATTTTAAATTCCAGATATGAAAGTTGTTCGTTCAAGCCTTCCACCCAATCAAGTGACACTGACTAGTAAGCATGTGTCTTTTCCCTAAGGAAGTTCTTTTCCCTGGGAGATGGGTGGGGACAGATATAAAGAGATAGGTACATGAACAACTAGCCAGAATATTGTAAACAGCTAAAATATAACAATATAAGTGTGATGAGTATTTTAAGCCCTACCATACTTCTGGAACATCAGAGACCGAGATTGTTGCTGCAGGGGGCCAGGGAATAACAGGGAGGAGAGCCAAAAAGTCATGGAACCCATCACCAAGAAGTGGGAGCCAAGCTGCCTCAAAGTCGATGAAGCAGAATTTGGTCTGCTCTTTGGATGAGAATGTTGTTCCATATGGAGAGGTTAGCATGAGCAGAGGGAATCTGCCCTTTTTGTTAATATAGGGAACATTCAGTGGTACAAAGTAGCTAGAGCAGAGGTTTTCACCAATGAGATCAGGGTATGTTGCTCTCCAAATTGTGACTTACTGTGTGGACAGGCAACAGAACCCATCCATCCTAGAACAGATCCATGCAGGTGGCTTAAGTAAGTTTGGCCTTAAAGTCCCATGGTTCCCACAGTTAGCCAGGCATCAGAATCCCTTGGGGTGCTTTTGAAAACGGATTCTCAGCAAACATCCCCACTCTCCTTGAGCACTTGGTTCCGTGGTCCAGCATAAGGCAGGAATCTTGATTCTGAACATTTCCCAAGCGATTGGGTACCATCGGCGCTGGATGCATGGGAATCACTGAAGAGGAAGTAGTGTCCTGAGTTTTGACACCGAAGTCAGCCCCCTGGAATTGGGTTTGTCCCCTCTGTGTGCATCTCCGTGGCTCAAAAGTGGCTCTGGGTGGTCAGGGTTTCGGCACCTAAAGCGGTGGCTCTATGAGAGCTGCTGAGGGTCCTGAGCCCAAGCTGCTGGCCTGCCTCTCTCCGCTGTGTTTGCTATTTCCATTCTTAAGATGAGAAGCAAGATGGGCTTATCTCAAACCTGAGGAAGTCTGAGTGACCAGCAGGAGGTTTTTTAAAATATGTGTTTTGAACAGATTATTCTAAGTGTAGGAATTCCCCTGCAATCAGCCAGGTTTTTGAGGGGAAGTCCCCTCAGAGGAGCTGCCCCAGCCGAGGGAAGAGGGCTGCTTGGGAGGTAGTCCGTGCTGGCTTGAGGCATGTCATGACAACAGCTCTGACATCCGGATGACCTTCATGTCAAGTGGCTGACTGTGAAGCCCACTGTGTTTGTTCTTACCTTCCTTTTTTTTTTTTTTTTTTTAAAGGCTTTATTTTATTTATGACCGAGAGAGGGAACACAAGCACAGGGGAGCTGGAGAGGGAGAAGCAGGCTTCCCACTGAGCAGGGAGCTCGATATTATGACCTGAGCTGAAGGCAGATGCTTAACAACTGAGCCACCGAGGTGCCCGGTTACCTTCCTTTTATTTAACAAAACACTTCCACATGCATCCGGTTACCGGCCTTCCCCACAGATGTGAGACATGTGAGAGAGGCACCATTTTTCTCCATTGCAAATGAGAAAGCGAGGACTCCGTGAGCTCAGAATCTCTTTCCTCATGGCCTCGCTTGGACCCACACCAAGGTCTCTAGACTCCCAGGCCGGTACTTTTGAAGTTCCATCACTCTGCTCAAAAGCCCTTCAACATGCAGAAATAAGCCAAATGGGAAGGAGACGTGTTGTGTGTCCTGAGAAAAACTCCCACCTGGACATGGGCCTGTTTTCTGTGTGCATAAATCAGACTCCTATAGCAAGTCCTTATTCTTTGGCACATGTTATAAAATAAGATTTTCCATTGTTGGTGATGTTTGATATTTCCTATCATAAAAATTTACCTTTGGAGTCTGTGGGCAGGTTTCATCCCTTCACCAATGCAAAATATAAGTCCGGACAGAAGAATGTCTGTTGCTTCCCTCAGGAATGTTTCCCTTAGGAATGTAGAAGCTGTTTACTGTTGGCCTTAAAAAAAAAAAACTTAGGTCATCTCTGGTTATATTATGTCTAATTGTGTTTGCAGTGGTCCTGCTGACTTAAAAATAGTCTGTTCTCTATGGATGTGTGGCTCCCTCCAGTTGCTCCTAAAGCCACATCAGGCCAGGCTGCGACTGGTCTGGGGAGTCATCCTCAGATGGCAGCTATGGCCTGGAGAGGCGACCAGTTCATTCAGGAAGTAAGCAGGGATCTAGGGGAGAGCTGAATCTGAAGGTATGACTGTGGAGAAGGGACAGAGCTAGGTAGGGGTGCCACAGGAAGAAGGTAGCCCAAGAGCAGTGCCCTGGTCGGGGGGAGGGGTGTGTGTGAGTGAGCAACAGCCTTTCCAGAAGGACGCAGTGACAATTCAACAAGCACCTTAAAAATTCATTGTATACAGATCTAGAGTATTTCTGTATATTTACTCTATGGAAAAAGGTGTGTTGTTTCAGAATTGGCCCGAGCCAGAGGTATGTGCTAAAAAGCAGTGTACAGAGCTTTTAGATGGTAAAGGATGTCTCGCTGGGCTTGAGTACAGCTTTAAGAAGTTATGTGGAAAAGGAACACACTGACTGTATCTGCTTCCAATCTATTGTATCTACAGGGCTTTAGGGGGATTTTAACCCAGAACAATCTTTCCTCCATGTTTCCAAGGTTGTTTTCAAAAATGGCTTTTCCACGCCTACGTGTTCAACAGAAGAAATACATTTGGCGAGGATAGAAGGAAATCGGAACCCTGTGCGTTACTAGTGAGCATATATAGTGGGGCGGCCGGTGGAAAACAGTATGGAAGTTCCTTAAAAAGTTAAAATAGAATTACCCTGTAATCCAGCAGTCCCAATTCTGGGTATACATCCCAAAGAATTGAAAGCAGGATCTCAAAGAGATCTTGCACAGCCATGTTCCCTGCAGCGGTACTCACAATGGCCAAGAGCCGGGAGCAACCCAGGCATATCCACAGATGAATGGATCTAGAAAACAGTTTGTACGTACAATGGACTATTATTCCACCTTTAAAAGGAAGGAAATCCTGACAACACGCCACACAGATAAACCCTGATGTTAACTGAAATAAGCCGGTCACAAAAGGACGAATGCTGTGTGATCCCACTTAAAGTATCTCAAGTAGTTAAAATCACAGGAACAGAAAGTAGGAAAATGGCTGCCAAGGAAGGGGGTAGGAAGGAGGGAAAATTAGTATAAGGTTTCCATTTTGTAAGATGATAAAGTTCTGGAGATCTGTTCACAATCATGTGAATACAGAACACTATTGAAGTGTACACTTAAAAATGGCTAAGATGGTTAACTAATTTTATGTGGTTTTGGTTTTTTTAACCACAATACAAAGGGAAGGAAGGAAGACATTAAATTTATTCTTTTTTTTTTTTTTAAGATTTTACTTATTTATTTGACTGAGAGATAGAAAGCACAAGTAGGCAGAGCAGCAGACAGAGGGAGAGGAAGAAGCAGGCTCCTCACTGAGCAAGGAGCGTGATGTGGGGCTCGATCCTAGGAACCTGGGATCTGACCTGAGCTGAAGGCAGATGCTTAACCCACTGAGCCACCCAGGTGTCCCTAAATGTATTCTTTTTATTATTAGGATATATTCATTTCTCCTAATTTTGCTAAAGTACATTTTGAGAATTTATTGTAGCTCCACATCGTGTAAAATTCTCCCAGAGAAAAAGTCACCATGACTGACCTTAATCTTTAGTTGAAGATTTTGAGGCCATTACGTTAAATGAGATCATACTTACTTAGTGAGGGAGTGATGAGGTGGCGTGAAGAAGCCTGTGGTCCACATGCCCAGTGGCACAGACCTGCTCTTTGTGCAGAGGTCTGCCCAGCAGAGTTGACTGTGGGCTTTGGCACACGGTGGGAAGGAAGGTCTGCTAGGTAGAGTGGGGTCAGATTCCAGAGGGCCTTAACTGCCGCAGGAGATATTTTGTCAGGATGCAGTGGATAGCTACTATTTGGTTTGTAGTGAAAATGATGAAACTGTTGTTTTAAGAAGTTCACCTTGGATAAGTCTCAGGAATAAAAGACGCAGCATATGGAAAGTAATCCATGACACTGTAATAGTGTCCTATGGGAACAGACAGGAACTCCACTTGTGAACAAAGCACAGTGTTGTCAAATTACTCTGTGGCATACCTCCAACTTAAGTAACATCGTCTTAAAAAGAGAAGGAAAGAAAAGGTACAGACAGAAAACCAGTTTACTGTAGAAGTGAGCTATAGGATGGCTGGCAGGGAGCCAGTTGGGGACGGCTGACAGGAAGACTACCATGACATCGGCCTCAGACCCAGCATTGTGTAGCTCCATTAAATGGTTCAAATTCTCGGAACCTTAGTTTACTTATCAGCAATTTGCAGCTCAGTTAAAAAACAAGGTTTTGAGTGCTTTCTCTCTGCCAGGTATTATGCAAGGTGCCAGCGATACAAAAACAGACCCTGTCCCTTCCCTAAAGAAGTTCCGGGCTCAGAAGGGAAACACACATGTAAGGACAGTGTGTTTGCCCAGAGGCAGCCTCAGACTGCAGCACTAAAATCCCTCCCATCCAGACAGCAGACTTGAAAACCCCAACTCCATAAAATGTGTATAAATTATAGGACAGAAACACAAGGAGTCGTCAACTGAGCACAGACTTTAAAATCGTAAAGGGAAAAGGATAAAATGGAAAATCAGATCATCGCAGACATAGTTGGGAGCTGGGATCAGGAGTAGGAAGAAAAGGGAGGCAAGATGAGCAGGGGATGGGTGAACATTGCTATGCTCCAGAATGCTGTTAAGATTGGGGTGTCCAGTCATTTTTGTCTTATCACTGATTACAAGGGTAGACTTGGTAGAGGCAGCAGTGCCGGTGAGAAGGAGCTGATGACAGGAGCTTGACACGTGCCACACACACGATGTGCCCTCCTGGGGTGTTAGTTTACTCATCTGGAAGTTGGGGAAACCATCAGTCTCTACCACATAGCACTGCCCCGAGGGATATATGAACCGAGTTATGCAAAACAGCAGCTTTGGGCCTGGAGCATTGGGATGCCGAGGGAAATCATCTTGCCTTTCTGTAATGTTTTTCAGTTTATTCAGAGTGCTTTTATGTATTGTTTCACTGGAAGTTCACAGGCATGTAACAGTAAGTTACTTGTTGAGGATTTACAAATGACTGTTCCTATCTGTATTTGACAGCTTGGCAGGTGAAAGATTGAGAAAGAAACTTGACCAAGGACTCAAACTACTAACAAAACACCAAAAGCCATTTGTATGCAGCACTGTTA
>ML108845.1:0-18571 GCA_003697995.1 Taxidea taxus jeffersonii | reverse complement strand
AGGATAAGTGAAGGGTGCCAAGGCCATTTAGCTAGACAGTCTGTAAAGCTAGGGTATTTGCCCAAGTGTTTGTACTCCACACTGTTTAGGCTTTCACTGCAGGCCTCCTGCCATACCTCACTCACCCACTGGAAAACTAAGTCAGCTGACCCCACGCGGCCCCTAGAACTGTCTTGTTTCTGCAGTGATTAGTGAACATTAATCTGCACTGTGGAAGCTTTCTCAGGATGCAGCTCAATCAGAGATAGTTTTCTAAGTGTTTATGAAAACTCAGATCATTCAGTAGATGAAGGTCCTAATTTCCAGACAGATTGATCCTTCTACTTCCTGTGGAGGTGTAGCACTTTTTTTAATGGAATCCCTTTCTCATTAGACTCCTGTAAAGTGTGAGTTAGTGTGTTATCACCACTGGCTTCCCCCACACCCCCCCTACTGATTTCCATGGCAACAACCAGATCAAATGGTAAAGAGTTCTCCCTGGAAAATGGTGTTCAGTGGGTTTTTGAGGGGAAAGTGTCATTTTCAGGGCTTTGGTGTTGTGGACAGGAGGCCCAGGTACCTTTCATTTCCTGCATTTCCCTCCTTTTGGCTCAGTAGCCGTGGCTGAAAAGTGATGGGAGGAATGCCATTGGTGCCATGCTGTGCCAGATCAGTGTTGGTGGACATGTGCAGATTCCTGCTGCTTCGGGCCTCCTTAAAGACCAAGTATTTGCATGCATCTTCCTTATGCAGGAGTGGTCAAACTTCTCAGCCGTTAGCCGAGGTAGCTGTTGGGCATGGTAGCCGAGCAGCTGCTCCAAGGTCTCTGGTTAGAGAAGGCTTGGAGCTTTAATGGTATTCTTTTGGTTTTTTTGTTTGTTTTGGGTTTTGTTTTTTGTAGGCAAACAAGAAAGACTCATGCATGTACAAAAAGCTTGTATCTGCTTCCTCAAGACTTTCTCCCTCCACCCCCTCTCTCCCAGATATACACACCAGGACAGTGCCCTAGGCTGGGTGACCTCATGTTCTCTGACTGCAACCACTCTGACCTCAGCATAGGGGGCCAGGTACCACACAGTATCTAGGCTCTTACAGAGCTCACGCACACTTCTCAGACAAGGTGGCCTTTCTCCAGGGCCTCACTCAAAGCCACCAACATTAGGCAACAGACATACCTCCAGCATCACACTCCAGAGGGAAGCCGCGTGAGATGGAAACCCTGCTATGTAGCCATCGCCTCCCACTGGGGACAGACCGCACACTCATGTGCACATGCACACCCACAGCTGGCTGCCCGCTGCCCACCTCTCTGCATTCCCTTTGCCTGGACCACCTGCATTGACACGAGCCAGGCGCTGCCTGTCTTCCATGGTGAATCAGCCAGCAAGCTCACAGTCTGCCAGGCAGTGCCAGAGGTCTGGAGAGTTTCCATTTGCTTCTAGGCTTTGTGCTCAGCTCCAGGGACATTCCGCCCCTGCATTGTTCATCCTTGAGGCAGCTCACTTGTACGTTACTCTCTCAGATACAGGCCCTGATCTTCCCTGAATGAGACTGGGCATGGCAACATTGAGGGGATGTGATGTGAAAGAGGGTGGTCGGAGCCCAGGAATTCTGTCCTCACCACAGAGGTGTCCTCTGATTCCAAGCTCACTGCCCTGACATCCAGTGCACTGTCCTAGGCATGGGAGACAGTCTATCATCTGGTATCCTAACTGGACAGAGATATTCAGACCCATGGCTGTGACTCACCATATACCTAGGGTCATAAAAGTAAGCTGGAGGAAGGCCTGTGGAGCAGCTGGCCCCACCTGGGCTCACAAGAGGGGGGCTTTGAAGAAGAGGAGGCTACAGCTGGGTTGTAGGGGCTTCCCGAGTATAGACAGGCACCCAAGCCACAGGAAAGCATGGGTAAAGCCTGGTCCCTTATGGAGACCTGGCATGTTGGGCATCGTTGAGAGGGGCTCTGTCTGGCGCTCAGGCACAGAGGATGGGCATCAAGGAGTGGGGGGCAGCTTGTGAAAGAGGCGCTCATTCTCTGTCTCAACTGCATCCCCTAGTTTCCTTTATTTGGCTTGAATCCATCATTGTAATCGTAGTCCTGTCTGTGCACAGTAAGGAAAACTTGAGAATCTGACGCATGTAATATGATCCTACAACGAATTTTCATGGTGTTGATCATCACCCATTGTCACAAATATTTTTCAATAGTTATCATTATTTTAGTGTAAGAATTCTAGGCTCGGTTTACACAGTGTGTTGCTTTTATTTTTATTTTATTTTATTTTTTTTAATTATTTAAGCTTTTTTATTTAATTTAAACATATAATGTAACCCCACCACCCTCTCCCAACCCCTCTCCCCCCCACCCCCCTCAGTTTGTTTTATGACATTAAGAGTCTCTTTTGGTTTGTCTCCCTCCCGATCCCATCTTCTTTATCCATTCATCTGTTGATGGACATCTAGGTTCTTTCCATAACTTGGCTATTGTGGACATTGCTGCTATAAACATTCGGGTACACGTGCCCCTTTGGATCACTACGTTTGTATCTTTAGGGTAAATACCCAGTAGTGCAATTGCTGGGTCATAAGGTAGCTCTGTTTTCAATTTTTTGAGGAACCTCCATGCTGTTTTCCAGAGTGGTTGCACCAGCTTGCATTCCCACCAACAGTGTAGGAGGGTTCCCCTTTCTCCACATCCTCGCCAGCATCTGTCATTTTTTTTTTAAAGATTTTTTTTTATTTATTTATTTGTTTGTTAGAGAGAGAGAGCACAGGCAGACAGAGTGGCAGGCAGAGGCAGAGGGAGAAGCAGGCTCCCTGCCAAGCAAGGAGCCTGACATGGGACTCGATCCCAGGACGCTGGGATCATGACCTGAGCCGAAGGCAGCTGCTTAACCAACTGAGCCACCCAGGCATCCCTATTTTTTTTTTTTATTTTTAATTGTGCACGTGGAGTGGGAGGAGGGGCAGAGGGTGAGGGAGGCAGAGAATCCCAAGCAGGCTCCATGCCCAACACAAAGCCTCAAGTGGGGCTCGATCTCATGATCCTGAGATCATGACCTGAGCCAAAATCCAGAGTCAGACGCTTAACCAACTGAGCCACCTGGGTGCTCCCAGAGTGTGTTTCTTTTAAAAAGTTGTTCACGACAGCAGCCTGGCTGAAATGACAGGAGGGAAGCCATGGGGTCCTGTATTCTGAGCTCGGGGCCATGGTCTATGGAGTACCTGAAGCACAGCTCGTCCCCATGGGATGGGCTGCAAATGGAAAAGGTATGTCAGGTTTGAAGACTTAGTACAAAAAGACTTAGTACAAAATGCTTAGTTAGAAAGAAGACCTGTGCCCTGATGGTAGTTACTAGAAATCCAGTTTTGCAAGTCCTTGCAAAAGGCAAGAGCAGACAGCACTCTCCCACTGTGATCTCACACTGGCCTTCCTCCCTCCCACCACGCTGGCTTCTTTGACTTTGTTTTGGGATTTTCCAAGTCATCATTGACTTCACTCTCCCTGTTGCTCCATTGTCAGCTCGACCTGCACAAATAGTAGCCTTGACTTTCAGTTCCCCTCGCCATTCCCCTGATGTGGCACCTGGGTACCACTCTCCAGCTACCCCCAGCCGGTTTCCAGGGCATAATGTCCGTCCCCAGCCCCTCCCTAGCCCCTCCCTCACACTGCTGTTTCAGAGTCCTCCTTCTCCAGCCGGGCTCCCACCACATGCGCTGCCCATCATCACCAAACCCTCTTTTAGTGAGTCCCAACCATGAATCAAGGATGCTAGGAACTTGCCACACATCACCTCACCTCATTCTCCAAAGAGAAAGAAAATAGTTTGTACAACAGAAGGCAGAAACTCCGAGAGAGGAAGTTGCTGGGTCCCATGCCTGTAGAGGGGGCAGGGCTAGAATTCAGACCAGGCTCTGGGACTCTAAAATCCGTTCTGTAGTGTCAGTGTCTTCAAAACCTGTTGCTTCCTACTCAGAATGCTGAAGGAGCCACCCACTGCTTACTGTGGACCCTTGAGGCACCGCAACCCCCACTTTGCTTTGCAAGTCTCATCTTGCACTGGACGGGTGGGTGTCCATATACCATGTGCTTTGGATCCAGCCACATTTTGTTCTCAATCAAGAGCCATTTCAGTATCTTAACAAGCCAGCTGCTATCCTGGAGGCTTTCCCTGTCTTCTTCACAAGGAATGTTCTTCTCTTTATAATTCCCTCTGCTGGATGACAAATTAGCCTTGGTGAGAGTAGCCCACTGTCCCCAGAAGGAGACATCTGAATGCCAAGATGGGCAGTTCAGAATGCGGCAGCCACCCTTAAAAGATCTTTCTCCCTTCTTTGGCAAAGGTCCTGTGTCATGCCTGACCCCGGTATTATAAGTTCCAACCTTTTCACCTTATGGACACTTGGAGAGAATGACTGCGTGTTTCCACTTAGGACGCTACCAACACAGGACTTAGAAATATGATCTGCATTTATATATTCTATGTCCACCGTGTGGCACACATTGCTAGCCAGATCACACCTAGTTTACTCAGTATCCTAAGTGACAGAATAATGCTGTGTGTTAATATCGGCAGTATTCTCTGAGATTCTCTCCTTCCCTCTCACTGTAAACTCGACCCCAGCTCCTCGCACAATTGCTACCTTTGGATTGATAGAGCTGCGGGAATTTTCTAATGATTTCTTATTCTGGGCTAGACAAAAGTGATTGTTTCCTCTTAGGGGTATGTTCTCAAAGGTCATTTATTTTATCATTAATTTTTGTGTTGTTGTTAGTTGTGTCCTTTTAATCATAAACCTTGCTGTTTCTTTTTTAGTCTCTTCAGATGGAGGTACTGAGTCCGCGGCCTTAGTGGATGACAACGGCAGTGAGGAGGACTATAGCTATGAAGACCTGTGTCAGGCCAACCCCAGATACCTACATCCAGGCGGGGAGCAGCTGGCCATCAACGAGGTACTCAAGTCACACTCAACAGGGGCAAATCTTGGATACCCAGTTTTCAGGGTGCCGAATCACTTCAGACTTGCTCTCTTGATTCTTTCTTTTTCTTTCTGTCTCTCTCTTTTTAAAAAAAGATTTATTAGAGCGAGGGAGCACGAGTGGGGAGAGGGGCAGAGGGAGAGAATCTCAAGCAGACTCCCTGCTGAGTGTGGAGCCCAACATGGGGCTCAATTCCATAACCCTGAGATCATGACCTGAGCCAGATGCCTAACTGACTGAGCCCCCCACGCACCCCCTCTTGATTATTTCTTACCAAACATATTCTAACACCTGGAACTCTGACATTCTAGCATTTCTGAGGACAGTTTATGTGACTGAGTTTTCCAGATAACTAATGCTCGTCACCACTCTAAGTAAAAGAGCAGCAACTGCTGCTTGGTGTTTGGGGAGCGCTTTTCAGCTTACAAAATGCTCTTCCTAATGTTATCTCAGAAAGATCTCACAGCCAGTCTAAGAGGTAGTTGTTGTAATTTTTACCCATATTCTAACAAACACCCTGAAGCTCAGAGGTCATGTCATTTGCTCATAAATGGCAGAGCTGAAATTAGCCACGTATTTCTCACTTCAGTTCTGGTATTCTTTCCACCACTGTGCATCTTCACCCCTTTTTATGGAAATCTTTCCAGAAGGCACTTACCAGCTTTTGGTGTTCTTGATTAGAGCCTGTGGAGTGTCCGTTCTCAGTGAGCTAGCATCTCCATTTGTAATACCCGCTGTTGCTGTAGAGTGTGATGATGTCCCGGGGGGCTTAGGGGACCTGCAGCCCCCCACCTGTGGTTGACACACAAGCTGTGTCTGTGCTTTCCTTTTTAAAGTAGCTGCTAAGAATCTGGAGATCAAGCTGGTTTTCTTTGATGGTTGTGGACTATAAAGTTAGACTTAAAGTTTATTCAGACTGTGAATGAAGTCTGAGGAGTAAGTTCTAGGTGAAGTCCTGAGGGTCTTGCAGTCAAGTATGCACACAACCGTTAGAGGCCTGGCTCCATGTTGTTTGCTCAGAAGCCATTTTGGTGGTGAATATTCCAGATATTCACATTCATTAAATAACTGACATACGGCTGAGTGAGCCATTTTTTATACTTTCTTTAAAAAAAAAAAAAAAAAGATTTGGGGTTTCCTTTAAGAGCATATGAGAGTTACCTACCTGATTTTGTTTTCTGTAATATGGAAACTCATTTTGTGTAACAAACGCCAAGTATTAACCGCTAGCTAATGACATGTACGAGGTAGGAGATGTCCTTGTCCCCCTGGGAGAGCTCACAGTGTGTCCCTTGCTCTTCTTCCCATCTGGTTTTGTACTAAGCACGTGTCCCCATTGCAGCTGATCAGCGATGGCAGTGTGGTCTGTGCAGAAGCCCTATGGGACCATGTGACCATGGATGACCAGGAACTGGGCTTCAAGGCAGGAGATGTCATCCAGGTCCTGGAAGCCTCTAACAAGGACTGGTGGTGGGGTCGGAATGAGGACAAGGAGGCCTGGTTCCCCGCAAGCTTTGTCAGAGTAAGTGTGTGGCACTTACAAACCCTTCTCACGACGATCTGTGTGTGTGTGGGGGGGTGATACAGTTGTCATGTCAGGCTCGAGCCCCCTCAATCCAGGTTCAGTTCTTTGTAATCAGTTTAATGAAAGCTTTCAGTAATTAGATTGGATTGAAGGAAACATTTCAACCATGGTCAACTAGTTGTTTGGCATTGCCGCTGTGGTTGAATCCACTGGCCCTGCCATGGTTCTGCAAGTACATGAAGACTTAGCCTCAGGCCAGGCTGCCTTCCTCACAGCCACAGAGAATCAGAAACCCTGGGTGGCCTCCCGCCTGCTTCTCTTACCGCCTTCCCCCAAGTCACTTGTCACCTGTGTGTGGCTCGCAGTTGCGTGTCAATCAGGAGGAGCTGTCGGAGAATTCCAGCAGCACCCAGGGCGAGGAGCAGGAGGAAGATGCTGGCAAGAACCGCCACAAACACTCGGAGAGCAAGCACCAGATGAGGACCAATGTCATCCAGGAGATCATGAACACTGAACGTGTGTACATCAAGCACCTCAAGGACATCTGTGAGGTAAGACCCAGACCCTGTGGCCTCCCCAACGTGGTCCTCAGTCAAACCCTCATTTTATATACTTTTCCGTAGCCCTGCCTTCTCCTCATGCCTTTTGGTCCATGTAGTCCCTGCACAGACTCCACCCTCATTCAGTGCTTGTCTGCCTCCATGAGCATCAGTGGCTCTCTGTTGAAGTCAGTTTTCTGGGCACTATGCAACTAGTGCTCTGAGGACTGACCACCCGAGAGGATTCAGAGTGAATGGCTTTAAGAGGAGGCAACATCCTTTCAGTGAAACCCACGTGATGTTACAAAGGTCTATCACTGTTTACAATCACAGCCTCACAGATGAGGTTCTGAGCCATTTAGATGCCAAAAAAAAAAAAGGAAAATCGGTTTTACCTAGTGATATCCAAGACCATGTTCTGCAGTGTCATGGCGTTTTATTAGGAATAAATTTTACTTGTCCAGTGACAGTCTTTGTCTCTGTGGGTTCTGTATGAGCCTGACACGGCACTGGTGTTGGCCTCATCTCCTCATTCCGCTGTCCTGGCTGTGAATGTTGAGTTCTGCACTCTCAGCTCGGCTGCGGACATTCAGCGCTGAAGACAAGCTAAAGTGAGACAAGTGCCTATTTTGGAATCGGATTAACTGGCCCCATAAAGATAGAGCGATGTTTAGCTTATTTTTTTTCTTTTTTATTTATTTGACAGAGAGATAGAGAGCACAAGTAGGCAGAGCAGCAGGCAGAGGGAGAGGGAGAAGCAGACTTCCCGCTGAGCAGGGAGCCCGATGTGGCACTTGATCCCATACCCTGGGATCATGACCTGAACTGAAGGCAGCCACTTAACTGACTGACCCATCCAGGCGCCTGACGTTTAGCTTATTGATGCTAACCATCTTGTTCCCTGTAAGTGTCTAGTTAAGGGAATTTCTTTAATGCACCATTTTAGGAAAAGTCATGGTTAACAATTGTTGGGCTTTGACTTGTGCCACCCCTTGACCTGGATTAACTCTTACAAACACTCTCATCAGCTTGTCCTATTACCACGCCCCCTGCTCCCCCTTACAGATGAGGGAACTGAGGCACATAGTAGGTACTGTGGTGGGGCTGGGATTTAGATCAGTCTGCCCTAAAGCCTGTGTTTTGAACCTTTGTATTGTCTTTCTGTTACAGTTCATACCAAATAGTCAGTGGTATGTATTTTATCAGCCAGTCTGCTTAGGCTGTGTAATTACATGATGCTGACTTGGGGATTCTTATTACACGTATCTATGGCCTTTCCTTCCCACTGCACTAACTCCTACCCCAGCCATAGTACAACTAGGGTGTTGTACATGGAAAATGAATAGGACTCTAATCCGTGCAGGCCTTGGATTAAAGAGCTGCAACTTTATGTTCTCTATAGAAAGTAGGTGATGGTGGAATCCTTGGGTAAGATGTTCTTGGCTCTTTGCCGTGACACTGAGCCGTCTGCATGAGCTGTTCATCAAGCTGTAGCATGCTGTATTTGACAGGTCTTCTCAGCTGTGAAATGAAATTAGGGATGGGAGAATGATTATCTTAAGAGTTTAGAAAAAGTGTGACAGTCCCAATGTTTGCACTTTAAAATATTTGAAACCAATCAACTTTGTTTCAGAAACATAATCTGAAAACTTTATATAGTTTCTTACTGTGAACATCCATCCACCTGCACCTGTTCTCTTTGTTTTTTAAAATATTCATAGCACCCCGTAGTCTCCAAGGTATGATTATCCCAACAGGGACCCATAGGGTTAAAATAATTTTCTCTAAATAAAATCCCTTCCACAATAATGGCTTTGGGTCCCCAAAGCTATATTATTCAAATAAATAATTGCTGTAATCTCCAGATTAATTTTTAAAAGTTTACTTTGCTGTTTGCAGGGCTATATTCGACAGTGTCGCAAGCACACGGGAATGTTCACTGTTGCACAACTAGCCACCATTTTTGGAAACATTGAAGATATTTACAAATTCCAAAGAAAGTTCCTGAAAGACCTTGAGAAACAGTACAATAAAGAGGAACCTCATTTAAGTGAAATAGGATCCTGCTTTCTTCAACATGTATGTCACCTGTTACTTCTTCTTTATAACGTCCAGTTAAATAATTTTGAAATGTTTTCCACTCTAGAAAGGAGTCCTTTTTGTTCTGTTTCTTGCTTTGTTTGCTGGATTAATCTCCTAGGGACTGGAGATGTCAGCTGTAAATTAAGTTGCTTCACTTATATGGTTACTCTTTACCTAAATACCTCAAGATTTCAAAATCCTCCCACTTGTTTGCAGTTTTGAGGGTTTAAGGAGGTTGTATTTGGAATAATTTCTCATAATACCTATTAAGTGACTATTGTATGTTAAGCATGGTTTCCAGAGTTTGCTTATATTAGCTCCTGTACTGCTATGGAGAAGGTATGATTTTTTTACCCATTTTCCACATGCAGAAACTATAGCCCAGAGAGTAACTGACCCAACGTCACACCTGAATAAGGGGCAGGTATGGATTCAGACCAAGGACACCGAAAACTGCCTCAGAACAGTCTTGTGCTGATAGCGGGCTTATAACTGGGGATTGACTGCCTGTGTTTAATACTAACATTTCATAGGAAGGAGACTTTATTTCCAGGCCAAATGGATGTAATCATTGTGATAGTGACAACAGCTGCCTCACGTGGCGCTCGCTGGGTACTCACAGTGACTACACAGAGACAGGGTGGATTAATGTTAAACAGCCAAAAATAATTCTGTGGTGGCCCCACAGCATTGGGAAGATCAGCCCCACGAGTGCACTTGTCCTGTTTGGCCAGAGCAGAAGGTTCTGAGAGAGAGGCTTCAGAGGTCAGCGAAGGTCAGGCTGCAGGGGGGCAAGACCTGGGGAAGGTGGAGTCTCTGGGTTGTATGGGCCTTGCCGGGGTCCTGGGCCACCGGAGAGTCTAGCTGAGAGCCAAGGTGTGCTGCTTCTGGGCAGAGGGGGCTGGGGGCTAGGGTAGACAAGGCTGCAGTAGGGAAGTGGAAAGACAGCGATGTTGGCAGGGGATTTTTGAGGACCAGCTGACAAAACTAGTCTTGGGGAACATGGACAAGCAGCTGTTTTAACCGCTTACAGGCTGTTGGGGCTCAAAGAATTGACGGGTGGATTGGGAAAACCTGTCTTGTAGGGCAATAGTCTGGTGGGCTACATGTTGTGTTGAGCAGGAACACGGATAAACGGTGAGGCAGGACGCAGGCTGAAAGACACACAGCTGTGGGCAGTGTAGGCGACTAGGAGCCCGCAGCCCGGCTGTGGTGGAAACGGGGGGAAGCCCACCACGCCCACACAGGCTGGCTGGCAGGGCAGCAGCAGCCTGGAAGTGAGAGGCGGAGGAGAAAGGAAGTGATCCAGGGGCTTTCAATCAGACATCAGAGGGGACACGCGTGTGGAAGCCAGGTGGCAGGATGTTAAGGAGAGGACTTGCAGTGAGGGGAGCAGGTAGTGGCTTTGAATCCTGCCTTCATGGTCATGATCACCACCATGTTTATCAGTGAAAGTAAAGAGGAGGAGGGGGAGAGAGTTGGATTTGTGAATAGTGCCTGCCTTTTCCTTAGAGCAGAGGTAGGGCAGACACAGTGGTGGCAGAGGGTTCCTCTCTCCCCCGGAAGCCCTGTGCAACTTTTGGGGTACGTGAAATGGGGCTTCTAGTGGAACCAGGGCGCCAAGTCCTAGAGCTGCCACCCCACAAAGATAGCCCCTCCCCCCACCCTCACCCTTCCAGCCACACCCACCTGGTCTGTACGTGCCCTCTACCCCCACCTCAGAGAAGAGGTCGTGGCCCGAAGCTGGCCTGGTCTGATGGAGCTGTGCTTCGCTTCCCAGCAAGAGGGCTTCGCCATCTATTCCGAGTACTGTAACAACCACCCGGGCGCCTGCGCGGAGCTGTCCAACCTGATGAAACAAGGCAGGTACCGACACTTCTTCGAAGCTTGCCGCCTGCTCCAGCAGATGATCGACATTGCCATCGACGGCTTCCTCCTCACGCCAGTGCAGAAGATCTGCAAGTACCCCCTGCAGCTGGCCGAGCTGCTCAAGTACACCACGCAGGAGCACAGGTGGGAGCGGCGTGCCCGCTGGTAGATGCATGCGCAGTGCCCGCCCTGCACTTTCAGCCCCGCACCCCAGGTCCCAGGGGCGGCGCTCAGGGCTTCGCAGAGTGGTGGCGGCCTGTGGGTTTAGGGGTCTTCTTGACGCTCTCTGTTAGTGGTTAGCGTCGTGGAAGAATTTGTCACTTTGCTTAGAATGTTCGAGATTATGAAGTCTTGAAACTGGGGTTGTTGGAAGAGGCTCCAGAATATCCATTCCTAGAAACACTAAAAAAGTAAGAATAATTCTTAAACTGGGTCAGGAGCATGCAGGGATTTGTATTGTACTGTTGGTCCTTAAACTGATATCTGTTTTATAAATCTTCTTTTGTACGTACTCAGTAGTTAATAAGAACAATTTTTTTAAAAGATTTTATTTATTTATTTGACAGAGATCACAAGTAGGCAGAGAGGCAGGCAGAGAGAGAGAGGAGGAAGCAGGCTCCCTGCTGAGCTGAGACCCTGACACGGGGCTCGATCCCAGGACCCTGGGATCATGACCCGAGTCAAAGGCAGAGGCTTAACCCACTAAGCCATCTAGGCGCCCTAAGAACAATTTTTAAAAGACACCATTGTGAATACAGTTTCAGAAATACTTTGCTCCCGGTCCTACAGCAGCTCCTCAGAGCAGTATCATGTACTGCAACACGACACTACTTTACAGAAGGGTGAGGACTACCCAAGTTTAAACTTCGGGAAGACTAGGGAAATCTCAAGGATACAGCGTAATGTGTAGGGTTAGCTTGGAGAAGCATCCCGTTGAGGTACTGTCCAGCTCTAAGCCCTTTCTTTTTTTAAAGATTTATTTAAGGAAAGAGACCATGTGGAACAGGGGGAGGGGCAAAGGCAGAGAGAGGGAGAATCTCCAAGTAGAATCTGTGCCGAGCTTAGAGCTAGACACAAGGCTTGATCTCACAACCCTAAGATCATGATCTGAGCCAAAACCAGGAGTTGGACATTCAACAGACTGAGCCATGCAGGCACCTCTAAGACCTTTCAGGCCCAGCCTGGGTGCTTGCCTATCTCCGTGATCCCTTCCACCCCATCGCCTTGTGCTTGGAGCACGGGGCTTCTCATCACAGTTACCCCAAAGCTCCATTTCCTTGTGCGACTTGCTTTGTCCTTAACTTAAGTTCTTCTAGGGGAGCCAAAAAGTTACCCATTGCTTACTTCATAACAACTTCCTGTTTTCTTGCATGTGTAGAATAAAGCATAACCATGCTGTGATTTTTTGTAAGATCTCACCCCTTCAATGTTGGAATGGGCAGGTCATTCTGTGCCATTCCCTGAGATGTGCAGGTCCCAATTGTGTGGCGTCTTTAGGTGACACTGGTTGGGCATTGCTGTGTTCTCACCAGGCCAGAGCTGGAATGCCAGTGGGCAAGGTTTTAGGATGAAGCTTACTGTTTTAGGTAAGAATCAAACCTCAGCCGTGACTCCCGTGTCACTGGTACAAAGCTTTCACTGCTTTATAGCCCTTGAACGGACGGTCTTGGAAGGTTCTAGTATGAGAGAAGGGGGACAGGATTGTAGCCAGAGGCAATATGCTGTGCCGAACCACAATAGTTGTGGGTTCTACTAGCTAAGTGTGGCCCTGAGAGCAGTCAGATTATCTGCGGCAGCGCCTGGCCCTGGGGGGTGTGCAGAACGGAGCATTCTTTCGCCCTGTCTGATGCCTGCTGGACTCCTGTAGAGACACAGGGCTTGTAAAAGGAATCTTTTTGCAATTAGATTGGAAACTGGAAGGAGAAAAAGAGCTAGGTTACCAAACAGTAGACGCTAGATGTGGATGGTAGTATAAAGAATTAAGATTAAAGGAATAAGAGAAAGGAGTTCACTGAAATAGATAAAAGGGAAGAGAGCTATATATATTCTTCTTTTTCTGATGGAAAAATAAGAAAACTTGAGTGCAGGGAAAATAGCAAAGTCAAGAGAGCCACGAATTTGCAGAAAATATTAAAAAAAAAAAAAACCATGATGAGGAACTAGAGAAAATATATAAGAGAATAAGAAGCAGAGACATTTTGACAGACATGGACAAGCAGATTGGTACATTCTAAGATGGGCAAGATATGGCCAGGGGACTATACATCATCCTTTAGTAGTTAATTTTTCTTTTTTAAGGGCATTTTTCAGTATGAGGCATTTGCCTATTTGGGCTATTCCCCACCCCCACTCCCCAAAATCATTTTAAAGGAAATGACAGAAAACCCATTTCCTTATCTTCAGGAAAACAAAAAAAAAATTTTCAAAAAATGGTTATAGTCTGCCTCTTCTCTAGAATTGACAGAACATCTTGTAGGAAAAAATGTACAATTATTTTGTACACTTTCTTCATTGCTGGAGGCCTGGGGTGGGTGGTTGCTCCATTATTTTGGCAGTTTTGTCCCCTGTGTCTGTTTTGTTCTTTCTTTGTGCTCCGTTGCTGAGTATAAATAGGCCTGGCTAGAGGCAGCAGGGTCTGCCTTGTGGGGGAATGCCCAGGGACTTCCCAGGGGCTGAGTTATTTGTGTTTGGTAAATAGACAATAAAATCTGCTTCCAGGGCTTTCTTTCCTTACTGTGCGGGAGAATATAATTCAGTGCTGCTGAGATCCAAAAGCTCTATCTCATAAGACACAGGGAAGTGCTGGAAAGCAAAGAATTCAGATCATTAGTTGAATGATTGGTTTACATGTCCCCAGATTATTAACTCGGAGCAAGACCTGAATGTCATACTTCCCAGTACGAGCCAGGCTCTGTTCTAGTCTGTGTGGCAAGTAGAACTGTAGTTTGTTTTCCTGGTACCTGCAGTTTTAGAGGCTGAGGAAAAAGAGCCTCCTCCAGAGGACATTGCAGCTTGCTCTGACTGTAGCATAAGGAAGCACCAGAAACAAAGGTCCGTCAACGAGCTGTGTATGGTGTCCGCATTTACGTAACTCACTGCATCGAACCTCTGTGGCTTGTGTCCTCTTTGTGTCCTTTCTTGAACATGGTTGAAGATGAGACTCAGAGCGAATAATTTCTCTTGAGAATGGTTATTTTTAAAGTACTCTGTATAGCAAAACTGGCTCTCTGAGAACGAAATCAGTCATAAAGACTATCCTTTCTTTATTAATGAAAATAATCTATTGTCACTGTGACTAACTTTATTTCTTGTGGCATTTACTTTCATTCATTGTGATTTCTGGGAAATGAATGAAAAGATTCTTATTCTGAAGAATGCTAGATTGCATTCGGTCATTTCCCTTAACCTATGGAGACTGTGGTCTATTCATGGAGGAAAAGAAAAAGGAAACAATGGCCATTATTTAAATGCTACTCTGTCTAGACTATTAGTATACAAACCCGGGATGGAGCGTATTACTTTGTCAGTCGTGTTTCATGGGTTTTAGGTTTTATGGTTAAAACGAGCCTCCTACTTTACAGTGATTACAACAACATAAAGGCAGCCTATGAAGCCATGAAGAACGTGGCCTGTCTGATCAATGAGCGCAAGCGCAGGTTGGAAAGCATAGACAAGATAGCGCGGTGGCAGGTGTCCATCGTAGGCTGGGAGGTAAGTGCGCACCCCTTCCCGCACCTGCCCCGCCGCCCAGCGCTGCTCACGCCCTCCCTCACTCTGGTCTCACATTCTGTGACATCCTGTGACTGATACATTATAACGTTATATTCTTGGCTCTAGTGGTATATATATTTTGAGGTTGAACTTAACAGACAGCTACTTTACCAGCAACTCACTTCCACCAAAAAAATCAACTCTGAAGAATGTCTGTATTTAAATTATAATTTACGCTCGGTCTTTCCTGCTGGAAAGTATGTTCCATGAGACCAACTGGAGAGCATTTTTTTAATATTTATTGATTTGAGAGCGAGAGGGGGTGGGGAAAGGTAGAGGAAGAGTCTTACACAGACTGAGCTGAGTGCATAGTGAGACACAGGGCTCTATCTCGCAACCCTGAGATCACCACCAGAGCTGAAACCAAGGGTCGGACACTTAACCAACCGTGACACCCAGGCACCCCTGGAGAACATTTAGAATACAAATAGTGTGGTGGGTGTATGGACTCTGGACTCACACTGCCTGTGGTTGAATTGCGTATGATCTGGGCAAGATTAAGATTTTCATCCTTAAGATGGGTTTGAAAATATTAGCTACCTCATAGAGCTCTCACGAGGATTCTGGAAGATGGTGGCAGATGCAGTGCTTGGCCCAAGCTGGTCATGCTGGTCCAGCATGCATATGTGCACGTGCGTGTATGCACGTTTATTTATAAAAACAACGGCGGTTGTGTTTCCTGCGTGCCTGGCACTAGTCTAAGCCATTTCTATATGTGAACTCATTTAATGTTGTCAGTAGTTTTGTGGGGTAGGAGGTGCTGTTACCCCCATTAACAGATAGGGGAATGGAAAGGAAACATGGGCAGGTTAAGTGGCTTTGCTCAAACAATGAATGCTGTTCCGATTGTTTTCAGACCAAGCAAAATTCATCGTACATTAAACTAATTGGTCAGAACTCACTGTCCCTAAGAATTAAGAGAGTTTGGATTGAGAAGTTAGGTTTTTAACTAAAGTAGGTTACAGCAGTGAGTGTTGGAGAGAAATACTTCTATTTCAGGGGCCATCGAGCCTTCTGGAGCTTGGATGGGCCTTCAGACATCACTGCATTAAACTCTCTTACTTTGTAAGTGAAGAATCTGGGGCACAGAATTGCTCTAGGCAAGCCAATAGAAGAACTATTTTGGAGTCAAAGTAGTTTTTTGCCTCCACAAAATACTGTGTATGACTGGGATTAAAGGAGGATAAAATCTTATAAATCAGAGGCCAGTGTTGTACCAAATACCACATAGTTGGGTTAGATCCAACCTAATACTGTAAAGATGTGTTTTTTCCTTGAGTTCTTGGACTGTGACATTTAGGGGATAATTCGTTGTCAGAAGTTTTACCAATACCTTGCTGGCTATTTGCTGTCTGGTCTTTTGTTTCCAAGATCCTAAGCTAATTATTCTGGGAGCCACGCTACATACCAGACTCAAAAGCCAGAGCCCCAGAGTCTAGAGCAGTAAGTCCCCCCGACGTAGAAAGGTTCCTTGGTGTCCTTATTCTCCGAGGAGTAGCCATTTCAGACTGACGGGAGTCCGTTCATCCTTGTGAGGAAGACCCTTCAGATAGCACAGAGGCACTGTAACATTTTCCCACTGGGTAGGAAATAAAAGAAGTTTCACACACAAGGAGATGAACCACCCGTATTTGGAAGTGGCCTTTTTTAGTCCTGCTGACCTGTGAATGGATCTCCTTTAACTGGAAAGTGGGAAAAAGACTATGTCAGGACTTGTCCTTGTATCGTGACACATTCTCACACAGTCCGAATGGGAAGGTCTTAAGATGCGTGTTCATTCTCGCAGGGGCTGGATATCCTAGACCGCAGCTCTGAGCTGATCCATTCTGGGGAGCTGACCAAGGTCACCAGGCATGGCAAGAGCCAGCAGCGGACGTTCTTCCTGTTCGACCACCAGCTGGTGTCCTGCAAGAAGGACCTGCTGCGCAGGGATGTGCTCTACTACAGAGGCCGCACAGACATGGACAACGTGGAGCTCGTGGACCTGGAGGACGGCCGGGACAAGGACTGGAACCTCAGTGTGAAGAACGCCTTCAAGCTCGTCAGCAAAACCACGGACGAGGTTCATCTGTTCTGTGCCAGAAAGCAAGAGGACAAGGCGCGGTGGCTGCAGGCCTGTGAGGACGAGAGGCGGCGCGTGCAGGAGGACCGCGAGATGGGTGAGCATCCCTCTGCTGCCTGGCCTCAGGCTCCGGCCCCACAGGCTGGCTCTTCCCAGCCCTCTCCCAGGGGATGCACATCCTGAATACAGCTGACCTTTGAACAATGTAGGGGTTGGGGCACCGACCCCACCGTCCCCCCAATCAGAAATCCATTTGTAATGCTTGACTCCCCCAAAACTTCACTAGTCCCAGCCCACTACTGGCCAGAAGCCTTACTGATAACATAGTGGATTAACACACATCTGCTATGTTATATGTATTATATGCTGTATTGTTATAATACAGTAAGCTGGGGAAAATGTTATTAAGAAAATCATAAAGTAGACTAAATACATTTACAGCACTGCCCTGTATTTATCGAGAAAACCCTGCGTATAAATGAACCCGCGCTGTTCAACTCCATGTTGCTCAGGGGTCAGCTGTGCTTTTGAACTTGCTGCGGGACAGCCCATGACAGAGTTCTTACAGGCAGCATTTAGTCATCTGTGTGTTGAGTACCCCACCACACCCAGGAGCAGGTCCTGCTTGGGAGGATGTCATTGTAATGTCCATCCTGGTGACAGTCCTTGCGGCTTCTCCATTTGTAATCTTGTCAGCCTCTTACAGTTCCTCGGGGAATAAGGTTCTTTGCTGAGGGTTATGTTGAACACCTCAAGGTTAATATGGGTTACGGTTTTAGTTTTACTCTCTAATGGTGTCACTTTTTAAAAATTTTATTTAAATTCAGTTAATGACATATAGTGTATTATTAGGTTCAGAAGTACAGGTCAGTAACTCATCAGTTGTATATCACACCCAGTGCTCATTGTATCAGGTACCCTCCTTAATGCCCATCGCCCAGTTACCCCATCCCCCTGCCCACCACCCCTCCAGCAACCCTCAGTTTGTTTCCTATGGTTAGGAGTCTCTTACGGTTTATCTCCCTCTCTGATTTTATCTTATTTTTATCTTTTTTTTTTTTTTTTTCGCTCCCTTCCCCTATCCTCCTAGGGAAATCATTTGATAATTGTCTTTCTCTGATTAACTTATTTCACCTGTTTTGAATGTTTGTCATGTCTGTTCCTAAATCCAGGAATGGAAATTTCAGAAAATCAAAAGAAACTTGCCATGTTAAATGCTCAAAAGGCGGGACACGGAAAGTCAAAAGGTAAGTTTTGAAGAAGGCTTCCTCTTCTTATCTCCTTCATGTGTATCAGTATGGGAATTAAAATCAGGGAGAATGTCTGAAGTCATTAGCACACTGATGATCAGCTCTCAACAAAGGAGAGACGTATGGGTGAAACTTAGAATGATAGGGAACACCGCCCCCCCACCAGGTGGTTTCGACTAGTCTACATTTGGTTTTGAGTGTGAGTATGCTTCGGTATATGCTGACATTTGAACATGAGCCTCTAAGATGTGTTTTGAATTGGTGCCAGAGAGCTTCTACACCTCCCCACCCTGAGATCGTGCTGGCATTCTTCCTCGGGCCAGCCAGCTCACCAGTCCAAGGCAACCCAGCAGCTCTTGCGTGTTTTGGGCATGCATGGAGGAAATCTCCAGCCCCAAATTGCTTATTGGTGCAGGCTGTGCTCTAGTGTAGGTAAGAAAAAAGGGTCCAAAAGTCCAGTACATCAAGAAATGAGCTGGAAAGAAAACACACTAGCTTATTTAGAGCACCGAA
>ML108844.1:46988-73487 GCA_003697995.1 Taxidea taxus jeffersonii | reverse complement strand
TCCCAACACCATTTGTTGAAGAGGCTTTTTTCCATTGGATATTCTTTCCTGCTTTGTCGAAGATTAGTTGACCATAGAGTTGAGGGTCTATTTCTGGGCTCTCTATTCTGTTCCATTGATCTATGTGTCTGTTTTTGTGCCAGTATCATACTGTCTTGATGATGACAGCTTTGTAATAGAGCTTGAAGTCTGGATTTGTGATGCCACCAACTTTGGTTTTCTTTTTCAATATTCCTTTGGCTATTCGAGGTCTTTTCTGGTTCCATATAAATTTTAGGATTATTTGTTCCATTTCTTTGAAAAAATTGGATGGGATTTTGATAGGCATTGCATTAAATGTGTAGATAGCTTTAGGTAGCATAGACATTTTCACAATATTTATTCTTCCAATCCATGAGCATGGAACATTTTTCCATTTCTTTGTGTCTTCCTCAATTTCTTTCATGAGTACTTTATAGTTCTCTGAGTATAGATTCTTTGCCTCTTTGGTTAGGTTTATTCCTAGGTATCTTATGGTTTTGGGTGTAATTGTAAATGGGATTGACTCCTTAATTTCTCTTTCTTCTGTCTTGTTGTTGGTGTAAAGAAATGCAACTGATTTCTGTGCATTGATTTTATATCCTGACACTTTACTGAATTCCTGTACAAGCTCTAGCAGTTTTGGAGTGGAGCCTTTTGGGTTTTCCACATATAGTATCATATCATCTGCAAAGAGCGATAGTTTGACTTCTTCTTTGCCGATTTGGATGCCTTTAATTTCTTTTTGTTGTCTGATTGCTGAGGCTAGGACTTCTAGTACTATGTTGAATAGCAGTGGTGATAGTGGACATCCCTGCCGTGTTCCTGACCTTAACGGAAAAGCTCTCAGTTTTTCTCCATTGAGAATGATACTTGCCGTGGGTTTTTCATAGATGGCTTTGATAATATTGAGGTATGTGCCTTCTATCCCTACACTTTGAAGAGTTTTGATTAGGAAGGGATGTTGCACTTTGTCAAATGCTTTTTCAGCATCTATTGAGAGTATCATATGGTTCTTGTTCTTTCTTTTGTTAATGTATTGTATCACATTGATTGATTTGCGGATGTTGAACCAACCCTGCTGCCCTGGAATAAATCCCACTTGGTCGTGGTGAATAATCCTTTTAATGTACTGTTGGATCCTATTGGCTAGTATTTTGGTGAGAATTTTCGCATCTGTGTTCATCAAGGATATTGGTCTGTAATTCTCTTTTTTGATGGGATCCTTGTCTGGTTTGGGGATCAAGGTGATGCTGGCCTCATAAAATGAGTTTGGAAGTTTTCCTTCCATTTCTATTTTTTGGAACAGTTTCAGGAGAATAGGAATTAATTCTTCTTTAAATGTTTGGTAGAATTCCCCTGGGAAGCCATCTGGCCCTGGGCTTTTGTTTGTTGGGAGATTTTTGATGACTGTTTCAATCTCCTTACTGGTTATGGGCCTATTCAGGTTTTCTATTTCTTCCTGGTTCAGTTTTGGCAGTTTATATGTCTCTAGGAAAGCATCCATTTCTTCCAGATTGTCAAATTTGTTGGCATAGAGTTGCTCATAATATGTTCTTATGATTGTTTGTATTTCTTTGGTGTTGGTTGTGATCTCTCCTCTTTTGTTCATGATTTTATTTATTTGGGTTCTTTCTTTTTTCTTTTTGATAAGTCTGGGCAGGGTTTATCAATCTTATTAATTCTTTCAAAGAACCATCTCCTAGTTTCATTGATTTGTTCTATTGTTTTTTTGGTTTCTATTTCATTGATTTCTGCTTTGATCTTTATTATTTCTCTTCTCCTGCTGGGTTTAGGCTTTCTTTGTTGTTCTTTCTCCAGTTACTTTAGGTGTAGGCTTAGGTTGTGTATTTGAGACCTTTCCTGTTTCTTGAGATAGGCTTGTATCGCTATATCGCTTGTATTGCTTTTGTGGTGAGGTTTTTGGCCTTGTCAGAACTGCCTTTGCTGTGTCCCACATATTTTGGACCGTTGTGTTTTTATTATCATTTGTTCCCATGGTTTTTTTCAATTCTTCTTTAATTTCCTGGTTGACCCATTCATTCTTTAGAAGGATGCTGTTGAGTCCCTGTGTGTTTGTGCTCTTTCCAAATTTCCTCTTGTGATTGAGTTCTAGCTTCAGGGCATTGTGGTCTGAAAATATGCAGGGAATGATCCCAATGTTTGATTGCGGTTGAGACCTGATTTATGACCCAGGATGTGATCTATTCTGGAGAATGTTCCATGGGCACTAGAGAAGAATATGGATTCTGTTGCTTTGGGATGGAATGTTCTGAATATATCTGTGATGTCCATCTGCTCCAGTGTGTCATTTAAGACCTTTATTTCCTTGTTGATCTTTTGCTTGGATGATCTGTCCATTTCAGTGGGGGGTGTGTTAATGTCTCCTACTATTATTGTATTCTTGTCAATGTGTTTCTTTGATTTTGTTATTAATTGGTTTATATAGTTGGCTGCTCCCATGTTAGGGGAATAGATATTTAAAATTGTTAGATCTTCTTGTTGGACAGACCCTTTGAGTATGATATAGTGTCTTTCCTCATCTCTTATTATAGTCTTTGGCGTAAAATCTAATTGATCTGATATAACGATTGCCACCCCAGCTTTCTTCTGATGTCCATTAGCATGGTAAATTGTTTTCCATCCCCTCACTTTCAATCTGGAGGTGTCTTCAGATCTAAAATGAGTTTCTTGTAGGCAGCATATTGATGGGTTTTGTTTTTTTATCCATTCTGAAACCCTGTGTCTTTTGAATGAGGCATTTAGCCCATTTACATTCAGGGTAACTATTAAGAGATATGAATTTAGTGCCATTGTATTGCCTGTAAGGTGATTGTTACTGTATATTGTCTCTGTTCTTTCTGATAATACTTTTAGGGTCTCTCTTTGCTTAGACGACCCCTTTCAATATTTCCTGTAGAGCTGTTGTGGTGTTTACAAATTCTTTCAGTTTTTGTTTGTCCTGGAAGTTTTTATCTCTCCTTCTATTTTCAATGATAACCTAGCTGGATAAAGTATTCTTGGCTGCATGTTTTTCTCATTTAGTGCTCTGAACATATCATGCCAGTTCTTTCTGGCCTGCCAGGTCTCTGTGGATAAGTCTGCTGCCAATCTAATATTTTTACCATTGTATGTTACAGACTTCTTGTCCTGTGCTGCTTTCACGATTTTCTCTTTGTCATTAAAACTTGTAAATTTTACTATTAGATGACAGGGTGTGGACCTATTCCTATTGATTTTGAGGGGTGTTCTCTGCATCTCCTGGATTTTGATGTTTGTTCCCTTTGCTATATTAGGGAAATTCTCTACAATAATTCTCTCCAATATACCTTCTGCTCCTCTCTCTCTTTCTACTTCTTCTGGAATCCCAATTATTCTAATGTTGTTTCATCTTATGGTATCACTTATCTCTTGAATTCTCCCCTCGTGATCCAGTAGTTGTTTATCTCTCTTTTGCTCAGCTTCTTTATTCTCTGTCATTTGGTCTTCTATATCACTAATTCTTTCTTCTTCCTCATTTATCCTAGCAGTATGAGCCTCCATTTTTTATTGCACCTCATTAATAGTTTTTTTTTTTTTCAACTTGGTTAGTTTTTAGTTCTTTTATTTCTCCAGAAAGGGCTTTTATTTCTCCCAACAGGGTTTCTCTAATATCTTCCATGCCTTTTTCGAGCCCGGCTAGAACCTTGAAAATCCTTGTCCTGAATTCCAGATATGACATGTTACCAATGTCTGTATTGATTAGGTCCCTAGCCTTTGGTCCTGCCTCCTGTTCTTTTTTTCGTGGTGAGTTTTTCCCCCTTGTCATTTTGTCCAGATAAGAATCCGCTGTTCTCCTTGTTAAGTGAACTTGGTCTTGGCTGGATTTCTTTTTGATCTTCTGGAGGAGGGGCCTGTTGTAGTGATTTTCAAGTGTCTCTGCCCCAGGCAGAATTGCACCGCCCTTACCAGGGGCTGGGCTAAGTAATCCTCTCAGGTTCGCTTTTGGGAGCTTTTGTTCCTTGAATGCTTTCCTTAGAGTTCCGGAGGACGGGAATGAAAATGGCGGCCTCCCAATCTCTGGCTCACAGTAGCCAAGAGCTCGGGGCCCTAGTCTTCAGTGCGCCTTCAGAGAAAAGCGCTTAATCACTCCCTTCTCCCCAGCCTCCACCCGCGCTTGGAGAAAATCGTGCATAATTAGTCCCATCTCACTGGCTTCTGGCTGTGCTCCGAGCTCACCCAGCCTGTGACCAAGCGTCTCTCTCTCTGGCAGAGTCCCACCTGGAGTCTCCGAACCCCATAGATCCCTGAGCTCTCCTAGGTCGGAGTCTCCCCGGATCCTGTGGGGACCCCTCACACAGAGCACTGGCCCGTGTCACAGACCATGGCTCTGGGAAACCCCGAGTTGAGAGTTCACTCCTCAGCTCTGTCTCTGCAGCCGGCTTCCCCACTCTAATACCTGTGAGCTCTGTGACACTCAGACACCCCCGATCCTTCTGTGACCCCGCGGGACCTGAGTCCACGCTGTCCCCGTGAGGTCTTCACCCCAGTTTAGCCTCTGGAGTGATGTCCCTCCATGGAGCAGACTTTTAAAAGTCCTGATTTTGTGCTCCATTGTTCCGCCACTTGCCGGGAGCCCGCCCCTCCCCTTGGGGTCTATCTTCCCATCGCGTTGGATTCACTTCTCCGCTGGTCCTACCTTTTAGAAAGTGGTCGATTTTCTGTTTCTAGAATTGTTATTCTTCTTCTCTTCAATCTCCTGTTGGATTCATAGGTTTTCAGAATGGTTTGATAGGCTATCTACTGATCTCCTGCTGCTACTTCTCTGCCATCTTCATGTCTCATCCTCGATTATAATTTCTTCTTATAAAATAGGAACACTGCATCAAAAACTAATGATGAATTTTATGATGACTAACATAACACAATAAAACAAAATTTTCTATAAAATGAAAGATACTTATCTTGCAGACTTAAAGGTTATGTATAGAACAATCCTAATAATATAGAAATTAATTAATTGTAACTATTGTTACCAATAAGCCATGTTTAAAAAAATACTCCTCTTTGCACCTTTATGGATTAATGAAAGAAAACCTGGCATTCTAGCATAAATAAGAGAAAAAAAACCAGATAATCTTTGGCAATGTGTTTATTCATTAGCATAAACTATTTTATTTATATTGGAAAACTTATGGACTATATACTCATTAAGGGGAGATTTTGATTCCATATTTCTCCAAGTCACCTGTCAGGATGGTGATGCTTCTGATGGTTATAGATTAAAATCTACTCTACAGTCAATGCAAACATAGTCAGTATAATCAAAATTAATCTAGTAATTAAACTTAATTGATGTTTTAAAATCAATTAAGTGATAAAATAATAGTTGAAATATATTATCCAATATTATAATCTTAATAGATATTTAAATCTAATCATTTGTCTACTCACTGGTCTAAAAAATCCAAGTCTGACCTTTAAATATATCACCATAATTTATCAAAAGTTCCACTATCTTTAGTAGTGCCATTTTACCAAATTGACTGACTTTTGGAATTCCATTTGGATTGAATTTCAAACCATTCATTTAATATTTGAGAAATATATCTTGTGGAATAGTGTTTAAAATCTAGAGGTAGAGGGAACCTTAGAACCTTACCTCTCCCATTAATTTTATAGATAAGAAAATTCAATTCTATACATGTAAAATTATTTGTCCCAGGTCACAATATAGGAGAGACATACTTAGTATAAGAAAGTGTAAGCCATCTTTCAGAATTGGAGATATTTTAAAATTTTCCCATAGTAGAAGGATATTTACCTCTTTTGGAACTCTACTGTATTCTAAAGTAAGAATTCTAGCATTTTCAAGGTTCCTGGCAGCCTCAGTCAGTAGAGCATGTAGCTCTTAATTTTGGGGGTTTGAGTTCAAGAGCCACATTGGGCAGGAAGTCTACTTTAAAAAAAAAAAATCTCATACTTTCAAAGACTAAAAAATTAAATATAAACATATCTTGACTGCTTCTATGCAAGATCATAAACTATAACAAGATTTCTATTGTTTAAAAATTGTTTTCTTGGGGCAACTGGGTGGCTCAGTGGGTTAAAGCCGCTGCCTTCAGCTCAAGTCATGATCTCAGGGTCCTGGGATTGAGCCCCGCATCAGGTTCTCCGCTCAGCAGGGAGTCTGCTTCCTCCTCTCTCTCTGCCTGCCTCTCTGCCTACTTGTGATCTCTGTCAAATAAATAAATAAAATGTTTTAAAAAATTGTTTTTCTTTTATATTCTGTCATATTTTAATAAATAGGGTTTTTAAAATATATTTTGAGAATTATTTATTTTTCCAAAAGTGTAGTTGTTTTTTCTTGAACCTATTATATGAGGACCCCAAGATATTGCAAGATTCTTTTTTCTACATGGTGTCTTTAAGTCTCACCAAGAAGTCAGTTACAGTGTGCTAGGGACCTGTGATTTGTGTTCCTCCTTCCAGCTGAGGTAGCTCTTGTCTAGGCATAGGTGTCCTTATTCTTAGTGTCTGTATTTCCACTTACTAATGTGCCACCACTCATTAGTGTATGTATCATCCCTGATGCTCTGCAACAGTCATTGTCATTTTTTTTTTTTTCCTGGAAAAACAAGAAGATAGCTTCCTGGTAGCCTGATGTGAGAGACATTTGGATGTTTACTCACCTGTGGTTATGTTCCTTGGGGAAAACTTGAAAGCTGCATTGCTATGTCTCAAAATCTAACAGAGATTTTCAGTATGATGCTTCCTTCATATTTTGTCTATGCTGCAATAAATCTCCTAGGAGAAAACTCAGCTAAAAGAAGATTGCTTGAACAAGCTTAGGCAAGTTATCTTGGACTCAGAGCAGGGAAAAGCGCGACACATTTTATTCAATATACCACCTGTCCAATCCCTCCTTGAACCAGGACTGAGTTTAAGCAATACAATGATATTCCAGAAAGGGAAGCTAGAGATTTCCTCTGCGGAATAAAAATGTATGTTAATTTTTATTTATTTTTAAAAGAATATAGTTTAGATTAGAGAAATAAATTCAGTTGTGTTTTTTTTTTCTTTTCATACAACTGTATATGAATACACACACATGCACGGTGTACAAGGAATTATTTTAAGTCATGAATTTTAAACAGAACTTCCTCAGAGAGATGAGAACAGATTTATAACCAGCTGGTGTCAGGCTATACTTGGCATGTGGTACCTAGATTTAGTTATCATCTTCAAAGCCCATGAATACCATTCAAACAACACTATTGTGCACCTAGGACAAATGGTCAGGGAATTCCTTTAAGCAATCCCAGGCTAGGAGAACAAGGTCAAATGTCACCACAATGCACTGAAGTTGCTGAGGCCTGAGTCCCTAACTAGTATTTTTGAGGCAGCTGGAACTGTCAGGGCTGCAGAGGAAGCCAATGGTATTTTGAAGGATGTGAGAGCAGCAAGTTGTTTTCTGTATTTTTGTATGCCAGTATAGACACACGGTTTTGTTAAATGCAAATACTTGAAAGATGTTAAGTTCTGAGAACCAGACTACTGGGATATAGTTGGTTGCCTGCCTTTCCTTTCCAAAAAGACACCAACATATCCTTAGTGCCTCTACTCATAAAGAGGCCACTGTGCTCACAGCTGAATAGATAATGATTTCCTCTGAGTCAGCATTCTTCATCAAAATATCCACACCCTCTATCTCCCATCTCAGTAGGACTTACCATCAAGAAAACGGATTTTCTTTTGTACCCTGGAGGGAATTCCAATGTTTCATACTAACTTCTCGGAGAAATGCTTATCCCACTCAGCTCTGCCTCCTACTCCTCTCTCAGAAATTCTCCCCCTATTGCTTCCTTCTGCTACACAGCCAGTTCTGTAGCTGATCAGGCCAGAGACAGAGCTCTGATCCAATCTGAGCCACACAGATTCACTCTCTCAGAAATTTGGATTTAGGGCCCCCAAATTCCGCTTGTTCCTAATGAAATCTGGGAATTTAAATTTGAGATTGAAAGGGCCATATTGAGTGTTTGCTCAAGCTCAGCGAAGAGTGAGCTGCAGTTGGCTCCAGCTCCTTCTAAAAGATTGGTGTGCTTCCTATGGCTTCTGTATGACTGTCCTCTTATACTTTTCAAACTCGTGTGCCTCCGGTTTTACTTCCCTCAGCTTGAGGGCGTTCTTTTTCTTGCATTCAACTATGTCCTTAACAACACCTGGAGAGATCAGCATCTGTTGAACAAAAATAAAGATTTAGGGTCTGCCTACTCAGTGACCAGGCCTTCTACAACCCAGATCCCACCCCTTATTATGCACAACACTCTTATTTTATTGCCCCTGTGAAGTGAGAGATCCATCACTGCACCAATGCATACACAGGAATTATAGTCTGAAGGGAGACCCAGAGACTGTTTTAAACTTCACTCCACTGTGAGCTTTATATGTGAAGTCATGCATGGTTTATAATTTTTCTTGAAGATTTATCCTTTAAAGAATGCATTTGGGATGCCTGGGTGGCTCAGTTGGTTGAGCAGCTGCCTTTGGCTCAGGTCATGATCCCAGAGTCCTGGGATCGAGTCCCACATTGGGCTCCTTGCTCGGCAGGGAGCCTGCTTCTCCCTCTGTCTCTGCCTATCACTCTGTCTGCCTGAGCTCGCTCTCTCTCTAAAAAAATAAATAAAATCTTAAAATAAAATAAAAAAGGAATGCACTTGAAGGGGCGCCTGGGTGGCTCAGTGGGTTAAAGCCTCTGCCTTCGGCTCAGGTCAAGATCCCAGGGTCCTGGGATCCAGCCCCAAGTCAGGCTCTCTGCTCAGCAGGGAGCCTGTTTCCCTTCCTCTCTCTGTCTCTGCCTGCCTCTGCCTACTTGTGATCTCTGTCTGTCAAATAAATAAAAATAAAAATCTTAAAAAAAAAGAATGCATTTGAATATAAATGATACATTTTCTCATTGTTACTGGATTTTTAAAATTTCTATGAATCCTACTCATAAGATTCATTGTTGACTGAGATGTGTTATATAAAAGCCTAATGTTATTTCTTATATGGGTGTGGCTTTTTAGATAGAGCTATTCTTATGAAATCATGGGCTTATTATTTTTATACCTTTGCATTCTTAGTTTCTGTCACCAAACTCAAGTTGTTTTTGTTTTTATTTTCATTTTTGTTGTTCAGCTAGCTATATAGCTCAGTTGAACAAAAGATTAATGTCCTACTTGTTTTCAAATGTTTGGAATGCAATTGTTTTATAGAAAAACACATATGGAATGCCATTAACAACTGCCCTGGCTAGGTAAAGCCAAAACTTCTCTGAAAAGGGTTTTGTGTGAATAAATTTGGGTCCATCTTCTTACAAATAAAAGTTCAATTTTTAACTACATGTCATTAAAAATATAAATATTCCTGCAGAAAAAAAATCTTTGCAAGTGGTTGAAAAAAATCATTTAAACTGTTCTTAAAAGAAAGGAAAAACAATGCCTGTGCATAAATCAAATGGTGACTCTGCTAAATCCTCTGGTATCTTTTCTTGCATTCCTTTTCTTTTGGAAGAAAGGACACCATAGCAACCAGTTTTTAATGATTAAGAAAGGATACTTTAACTGGTTCTTTATTTTTTTTTACCATAAGATGAAGTATTTCCCCTTAGCCTCAATTTTCAATATCCTCTGAGACCATGTAACCAACCCTCTGGAAAACTTTACTGCTAGAGAGAAAAGATACTATATCATATATCTTTCTATATAATAAAACATGTATAAAATAAAGACCTGTGTGAGAAAAATGTGTGTGTATGTATGTGTGTGTCAATAAATGGTCTCCTTACTCCAATATTTATGATTCCATTTTATATAGCTGTGATGTACAACATTAACTGTGTTAGAGAATAATGAACTCAGTAAATATATCCAAAAGAGTTACTACTAGAAATTGAATGAGATTAAAGCTCTTTTGTTTGGATAAATAACTAGATGATACTTAAGAAAAATGCTGGTATTAAGAGCTTGGATGATGGCTAATGCCAAATTATCACATGTGTACACACACACACACACACACACACACACACACAAATATGCATCTGTCTTCATAATAGTTGTACAAATTAGACTTTCTTATCCAGTCAAATGAAAAGAGGTAAAATTTAAAGAATACAGAAACACATGAAAGAGTAAAAGATAATTTGATTACACATAAACCATAGCCAGATGTCACTTCAATGAGGTATACTGAAATAAATTTTAAAGACTAGAAGGTTCTAAATTTTTTTAAAGGGCTTTAATAAGATATTTTATTAAGTGAAAACTCCCACCACTGACTCTTTAGCAAAAGTATGTATGTTAACTAAGCATTTATAAGATTGTTTTATCTAGGGTTGAGTTGCTATGTTTACAAGAAATAATGAAAAGTCTGAATTTTTTATTGGGTAATGCTCAATTTAAAGGTCATAGATAAGAAATTACGGGGTGATAAATAAATGGGGGTGAAATAAAATTGTGTGTATGTAAGTTTGCCAGGAATTAAAAGACATTTTGGAGTTGTAGGGCTTGGACATGATTTGGGAGGTTTTAGCCAATCCTGCAATCCCTTAAGGGTTAATGATCCTTCTATTATCTACCCCAATTTCCAATTCTGTGTGGATTACAACCAAATTCATATAATAACTATAGATAAGTACAGCTCTTGACTTGGAAATCTGTGCTCTATTTGTCTGAGAAACAAAATATCCTTGAGCATGTCTGGAAGACTCATGGGACATTTCTGGAAAAGAAACTTTTGGAAAAGTTCTGGAAAAACTTACCCCAAAGGGAGTTTTTAAATATACAAACATTGGCTTAGGACAATGCTTCAGTTTGTGGAAGGAAAGATTATTTTGATTGTCATTTATAACCCTTCTCTCAGATTGTCCTCTGACTCAGATCTGTTGACATATACTGGAGATACAGGGAGAGAAAATGACACTGACTTGTGATTACAAACTATGGAAAGCCAATTTATAAATTAGGTCCTGTGGGATATAAGCAGAGTATCACACCAGAAATAAAATAGGTTATTAAAATCCTCTATACCAAAGAAAAAAAAAATCTATGAGGCTTTGAAAAAAATCAAAGCAGAATCAGCAGATGTGCATTGGCCATGAACCAATGATGCCTCTGAGAATGGCATGAGAGTTCCAGGAAGTCACTCTTCATGAGCTTCATATAGGCTTTTCAGAGGTAACTGAACCTATGACTCAGTCCTCAGAGGCCCTAGAGATGGTACATCAGCCTAATTACAGACATTATACAAGCATCCAGATCAAGATATAACAAACTTGTTTCATGACATAATATAGTGGGAAAGATGGCTTTATGGCAGATAAGGAATTACTCTGGGACTTCTAGATATGCTTTCAAAATAACTCCATGACTAAGGGATTGGAATCTGATTGACACAAATGTATAATGTGCTCTGAGTGACTGTAGTGAAATTACCTTACATTACTATCACAATACTGGAATCCTGTTTTGTCCTGTTTGTTTGTTTGAGGAGGGATAGGGGAGGGCTGCTGTGGTCTGGGAACCTGGTCTATAATCACAAATTGAATGAAAGAAATTGACAGCTCTAAGATTTTAGGATCAATAAAGGGAGACTGATTATATAAAGGTTATGTATATCCTGTAAAGAAATGCCAGTATCTTGGTATTTCTGAATAGGCCCTGGTATTTAAAGACAGATTATTTTGCTTTTGAGGCTAAATCAAATATAATGGATGATGGCTGGCTCTGGGCTCATCTGATAATTTGAATCTAATATCCTAGCATTACAAATATGCTCTGAAGAATATAGCTATATGTGTACATGGTGTACATGTTAAGAGTTATAAGCTACTTGTCAACATAAAATATATAATATGTAGTTACATAACATGTGGACCAAAAGCATTTAAATGTATAGGTCTATAGTACTTAAATATAAAACTATGGTGGGGGTCTTCTCCCTCAAATGCCTGGAGGCTGACCCTACTGTTGCTAGAAATAAAGCAGGAGTTCATACTTTAATGGTTTGATTGCCAATGATACAAAAATGACATGCTGTCAAGTTTTTGGGTTTTTTTGCTTGTTTGTTTTGTTTTTGTTGTTGTTGTTGTTGTTGTTGTTTTTTAATTTTTAAGTGGCTAAAGGGGATCATGTTTCACTGAAAAGAAAGGGACTTTTCTGACTTTTTTTTTTTTCTGATTTTCGGTCTTCAATACAAATGGCTATATATGATTGAAATTATGGACCATATGAGACCTCGGGGAATGTTAGATTTATCAGATGGAATGAAGAGCACTTAGCTTGATCAGAGGGAAGAAGAAAAACAATTTATTTTTGATATATAGAATGGGGCACGCTATCACTGGATTTTAATACTAAAGGATATTACTTAATTCAAAGGGTAAAGTTTTCTTGCTGCAATCGGGTGAATCTGGTCATATTGACTATAACTACTTAAATATAGTTTTATTCCCAGCATACACAAGAAAGTATACTGTAAAAGACTTGGACTCTCTTTTTTCTAATTTAGCATCATTCTATGACCATTTTTGAATCCCAAATCTAAAATTATCTTTCCATTGTTCATGAGAACAAATTCACTCTCCTCTACTTACTCAAGGAATTCAATCTTCTTTCTCATACATCCTCATTATTTTCCTTCTGAATGAATTATTTCTATCAATGTGAAATACTATTTCTGTCTCCTTTCTTCAAAAAAACAAAATGAAGCAAACAAACAAAAAAGAAAGAAAGAAAGAAAGAAAGAAGAGAAAAAAAACAAAACAAAACCCTCTAGTCTCCATTTTTCTTGTCTCAGTAAAAACTTTTGTATAAAATTTGTTGATTTGGGGGTCTAACTGGTATGAACGTTTAACATACTTTTGAATCCAGCCCTAACCTAGTATTAAAGTTATACTATAGACACACTGAAAAGCAGGGATAATGTACCTTAGTAAGATATACTAGTGGATATATGAAAATTCTTATAGGGAATATGAAAGTTATTTTGTTACTTTGAAAAATTTGGAGGGTTCCTGCATATCCATATGTCCTCATTTCTTTGCTATTCACAACAAGTTTAATAGAGGTAGGATTGAGTGGCTCCTTATCTCTATTCTAAATGAATTAATGATCAGTAATATGACTAAAAATTCTAGTATGTTTATATTCAGTTTTTCTACTAATAAAGACTGTTTAAGCGCTCTGAATCCAATGTCTAGATAAGTTTTAGTTCTTTCCAGAAGAATAGTATATAATAGGATGTTGTATTGTGCTGAAACATCCATATTTTCTTGCCTGGTTTCATAGGTGGGAATAAAATCTATTCTTTAAGATCAAGGGGAAATGTGTACATTTGAACATCTTTCTGACAATTTTAAAAATTACTTATCATCTTGTACTGTTTGCATGGCAGTAATAGAGGTTAGATAAATCCAAAAATAATGCCTGTGACAGATAAGAAACTAGTGAAGAAAATAGACCTTCCTCATATAGATTCAGTTCAATCACTAGCATCTACAAGAATTAAGCCAATAATAGTTCAAAGAAAAAAAATATTATTTTTTTTAGCTATAGTCTTATCATATGTAACAAAACTGTGGCTTCATTACTGCTGCATACCTACTGAAATAACCACCTAAGTGGTAAGAAGATGAAGATAACATCTTGTTTTACTAAGGAAATATAAAATAAATGCAATTGCTTATTTTCAATGAATCTTTTGTTTTCATGGATCTTTGAAAAATGTTTATGAAGTTGTATCTTTTCATAAATACATATGCTATGACATGGATATATAACACAGGTTATTACAAGATGCCTCACTAAAATAAAATTTAGTTTACCACTACCTAAATAAATGCCAAATTGAAGGTAATATGCTTTCAAAACAACTTTTAGGTGCTTTTCCTAATCAGAGAATTTAAATTACATAATGTTATGTGAAAAAGCTGAGAACAAAAATGTGTTTATGTATGTGTACAGTGAACCATATAAAGAAATATACCAAAATTTTCTGTGCCCAAATATGCCAGAGATGCCAGTGTGGTGAAATTATGTGTGATTTTAATTTATTTGTCTTCTCTTAGACATCATTTTATAACTATATTTGCCATGAAACACAAGCCAAATTTATGTTTGTATTTATTTTCTTATCTATACTATACAATCAAAGCTCACTAATCTAACATTGAAAACTTGGCACCATAGCGAATACCTAAAACACTGAAATTCATTTAGACTTGATACCTAAATTATGTTTGATTTTCTTGGTAGCAATGTATAATTATTTTAGCTTCTCTGATGATTTATCATTATATCCTAAAAAGTGGCAAAAAATTAATATAAAGTATCCTCTTCATAATTCTTAGGTTTTTGTTTGTTTCTTTCTGCCATTTTTTAAAAGATTTTTATTTATTTATTTGAAAGAGAAAGAGAGAGAGAGAGCACATAAGCAACGGGACCGGCAAGCAGAGGGAGAGGGAGAACCAGGCTGTCTGCTGGGCAGGGAGCCCAATGAGAAGCTTGACTCCAGGACCCTGGGATTATGATCTGACCTGACGGCAGACATTTAACTGACTGACCCACCCAGGCAACCCCATTTTTTTGTTGTTTTCAAATTGTATTTGAAAACATCTTTCTTAGACTATTTTAAGTACATTTTTTATATTGTATAAAGAAAGAAAAGAAAAAAAAAACAGTAATAGATTTGTTATAATAAATACAATTATCATCTGTTTTATTTTCTCAAGTAATCAGAAAAGGAACCAGTTTGAGGAAGTTTTATTAATGACCATTATTTAGTAATACATAAGAAACTGATCTTTTTAATATGTAATGAAAATTAAGACAACTGATTAGCACTCAAAACTTTGTTGACCAAAAATGTATAGTGAACAAAAAGTAAGATTTGGATCAAATGTACTTGGGGCAGGTTTTCATTCTGACACTTAGAATCTGTCTGATATTTACTAAATTACTTCACTCTTTCTATACTATTATCTTAAATTTTAAAAAGTTATAAAAATACCATATTCCTTTCCTAGTGTTGCTGAAACAATTACCACAAGCTGGGTGGTTTAAATAAACAAAAATTTATTCTATCAATGTTCTGGAAGCTAGAAGACCGAAATACATCTAAGCATGGCCATTCTCTTTCTGGAAGCTCTAGGAGATAATCTGTTTCAATCTATTTTCTTAGTTTTTAATGTTACTAGCAGTCCTCAGAGTTCTTTGCCTTATATATGCATATTTGTTATATTTATCTCTGTGTGTCTGTCTCTGTCATTCCTTTATTCACAAGGACAAGAGCCATATTGGATTAAGGACCTACCCTATTTCATGTGACCTCATATTAACTCATATCTTAATTACATCTACAAAAACTGTATTTCCAAATAAGATAGCATTCACAGGTGCCTGGTATAGGAAGTTCAACACAACTTTATTATGTGTGTGTGGGGGCGGGGGAGGCATAGGATAACACAGTCAATCCACAAAAATTGCCTAACTCAATTGTTTTTAGCAAAATTAAATATACTATGTGGTATACCAGCAACTAATCTGACATTGTATGGAAATATACTTCAATAAAAATAATAATGAGTGCTTCCTTTAAAGTTAAAAAAAATAAATGCAATATTATATGCAAACTGATTAGCAAAGACCTATACACTGTGGGTACTCAATGTTGCATTTCTGCTCTTTTGCCTGTATATATCATGTGAATAATGGGAACAATTCACTATAGTCAGTACAATGTCCTTTATTTTTTCACATTACTCTGCTTCTAAATTGTTTTAGAAGATATTATGAAAGATTTAATGGAAGAAATGGAATGCTAGGTATTGTTTAGTGTACACTTCCTTATCTGATTCTGTAGAGCTCTCTACTTCTCATTGTCTTGCTGCTATTTTGCAACTCTTCAAATTGTAGAAAACTGCTGGTTATGCAAATGAAATGATTGTCTATAGTGATGCAAATTAATTTTGTCAGGTGGAGATGAAAACCATTTCACCTGTAAGAAGGTATTTTCTATTAAATTCATTTCAACATTTTTGATTTTCTATATATGTCTGCTCTTAGGATTCTTATTTGAAATGATTTTAAACATCTTGCTGGTTCCCCCATGAATTAATAAGTTAAATAAAGTCTTCATCTGTGTTCATTTTATATTTGCATGACAGTCATGATTTTACTTAAAAAAACAACAACTATATTATTCCATGTAGTTTTTGACAAAGCTTTGATGAATAAAGAAATGGAAAGATTCAGTCCTTTAAAATGTCACTGTCTCTCAACATGATATGCAGCACCCGTGTGGAGAAGAACTGAAACCAAAAGCTTCATAACTTTTGAATTAGAAGACAATTCTTAGGAAGAAGTCAAGAAGTAATTTTTTTTGGGGGGGCAAAAATAGTGTTAGATAGTTAAGCATTTCTTAAATAACAAGAATAAAATCCGTTTTACCATGAGATTTAATGCCTTCTAATTTAACAACCAGATTGATGGTCTGGTCCATATCACATTAGAAAGTGAAGCTTCAGAGCATAGAGGAGCTCCTGCTTTAGATAAGGCCCAGTTAAAAGGCTTTAGTCATATAAAAATAAGTGGAGGAAGTCTCTACCCATTACCATACTTACCCAGTGAGCCAATTACATTGTGCTCAGGGACACATTGACTTCTTTTTCATCTGAAATATCAGAAAAGTATTGTTCTTGCTAAAAACAGGACCAGAATGGGAACTAACCACCAATCTTTGGGTTCTGGCTGTGTGAGAGACAGCTCCATGCCATTTGAATGGGAACCAAGAACTAATTAGAAAAACAACAAGGACAGGGGGAAGATGGTGGCAGAGCAGGAGGCTTGTTTATCCCATAAACACTACTAGATCAATATTAAATCTTCTTAAGTACCCCAGGTCACGATCTCAGGATGGTGAGATCAAACCCCACATGATGTTCCTCAGTCAGCAGGGATTCTATGTGAGATTCTTGCTCCCTCTCCTCTGCCCCTCCCTCTGCACATACTCTCTCTCTGTACAATAAGTAAATAAATCTAAAGAAAAAAAAAAAGAGAACCTTTCTTCAAATTCATTGGCTTGGTAAATGACAGGGGCTAAATTTCACAAGTGTTTGTTTGTTTGTTTGTTTGTTTGTTTGTTTTAACCAGCAAGGCTTAAAGCCTGCAGTTTTAAAGGTCAGTAGGCTTGGCTATGATAGAGCCAAGAGTGCACTGTGCTGCTCCTGGAGAGAAGGCAGGCAAACAACATAGGGGCAGACAATGAGGAAATAGTAATCTGAGAAGGTCTGGGGCACACTGTGGAGAGATTCTTTGCTCCTCTCAGAGTATCTCCCTAAGAGGCAGTCTTCACAGAGATCTATCTCTAGTAACAAAGGAGCTGGCTGGTGCTATTTTCCCTTCACAGATGAAAACAAAACAAAACAAAAATAAAACAAACAAACAAAAACAGCCACCTGCTGGCTGACTAATTTAGATACACTAAGCTACACTCCCCTGTATTCTGGTGAGACTAACTCTCTCAGTTAAGTTTGTTTTCAGTCCCAGTGTAGGAAATGTCTCCTCAAGAATACCAGAATAAAGTGCTATGCAAACCCCGCAACTCCTGACCAGAGAGTTCTACAGGGCCTCAGTTCTAGTGGAGTTGGTGTCAGGTCTCATTTCACAAGCAGGCCAAAGACACCTAGTTAAAAAAAAAAAAAAAAAAGCCACATGCCAAGGACCAAACACTGCCCGCTGCAAGCAAAGAACCTCTGGAGATGAATAGCCTAAAAAATAGAGAAAACAAAACACAACAGCTGAGCATATGCAACACACACTAGAGACACTCCCTACAGTGTCAGGTCCTGGAAACTACATTACCTCTTCTTCATAAAGCTATTATTTTCAGGAATAAGAGACATACTGGCTTTCTAACACAGAGAAGAAGGCAGGGGTTTAGACAAAATGCTAAAAATGGATAAATTCTTCCCAAATGAAAGAAGAAGATAAGTCCTGCCCAAGATCTAAACAATGGATATAAGTAAATATGTGATGGAGAATTTAAGGCAACAATCATAAGGATACTCACTGGGCTTGAGAAATGAATAGAAGACATCAGGAAGACCCTTACCACAGAGATTAAAGACTTAAAAAAGAATCAACTGAAGATGAATAATGCTATCAAAGAAATTGGAAACAGGCTTGTGCAATGAATACCAGGCTGGAAGAAGCAGAAGAATGATTTAGGACCTAGAAGACAAGATAATGGAAAATAATGAAGCTGAACAAAAAAGAGAAGGAAGAATTATGCAACACAAGAGTAGACATAAGGAATTCAATGACACAATCAAATATAATAGCATATTATAGGAGTCCCAGGAGAAGAAAGAGAAAAGTAGCAGAAAATTTATTTAAGGAAATAATAGTAGCAAGCTTCCCTAATCTGGATTAAGAAACACACATCCAGATCCAGGAGTCAAGAGAACTTCCACAACAAAAACCAACAAAAGCAGGCCAAAACAAAGGTATAGTATAACTAAATTTGCAGAATATAGTGATAAATTAAAAAAATATATATATTGAAAGCAGTAAAACAAAAGAAGCCCTTAATGTACAAAGGAAGACCTATAAGCTATTTGGAGATTTCTCAACAGAAACTTGGCAAGCCACAGAGAGTGTATGATATATTCAAGTTCTGAATGGGAAAAATCTACAGCTAAAAATACTCTACCCAGCAAAGCTATCATTCAGAATAGAAGGAGAGGTAAAGAGTTTCCCAGACAAAAAAAAACTAAAGGAGTTTGTGACCACTAAACCAGACCTGTAAGAAATATTAAAGGGGACTCATTGAGTGCAAAGAAGAGACCAAAAGTGATAAAGACAAGAATGGATGAGACAAAATCTCCAAAAACAATGACAAACCAAGTCAAAAAATGGCACTAAACACAGATCTATCAATATTTGCTTTGAACGTAAATAGAATAAATGTTTTGATTAAAAAAAATGTAGGGTGTCAGAATGGATAAAAAAATTGAAGCCCAATCTATATGTTGCTTAGCAGAGACTCATTTTATTTTATTACTGTTTAAAGATTTATTTATTTATTTATTTATGTGTGTCTGTGTGTGTGAGAGAGAGATATATATATAAATAAATGGGAGATAGAGAGAGAGCATGCAGTGGGGAGAGGCAGAGGGCAAGAAAGAAAATCTTAAGCAAATTCTCTATTGAGAGCTGAGCCTGTCACAGTGTCGTCTCAGTACTCTGAGATCAGGAGTCAGACACTTAACCAACTGAGCCACCCAGGAGTCCCTGCAAGTGATTAATTTTATACCTAAAGACCCCTGCAGACTGAAAGTGAGGGGATGGAAAAATATTTATCATGTAAATGAATAGTAAAAGAAAGCCACAGCAGCAATATCTGTATTGGACAAACTAGACTTTTAAGCAAATGCTATAACAAGCAATAAAGAAGGGCATTATATAATCACAATAGGGATAATCCAACAAGAAGATCTAACAATTGTAAATATGCAGCCAACATGGGAACACCAAATACATAAAACAAGCTAATAACAAACATAAAGGAACTAATCAGTAGTAATACAGTAATCATAGGACACTTTAACACACTACTTTCATCAGTGGACTGATCATGTAAACAGAGCATCAACAAGGAAACAATGACTTCAAATGACACACTGGACTGGATGGACTTGACAAATGTATTCAGAACATTTCATTCTAAAGCAGCAGGATACACATTATTTTCAAGTGCCCATGGGACAGACACCACCTGATCACATTTTAGGTCACAAATCAGGCCTCAACAAATGTAAAAAGATTGAGTTCATATCATGCATATTTTCTGACCAGAACACTATGAAGCTAGAAGTCAACTATAAGAAAAAATGTGGAAGACCATGAATGCATGGAAGTTAAACAAAATATTACTAAACAATGAGTAGGTCAACCAAGAAAGTAAAGGAAAAATCAGAAAGCACATGAATACAAATGAAAATCAAATCGCAATGGTCCAAAACCTTTCAGATACAGCAAAAATGGTGCTAAGAGGCAAGTGTATAGCAATACAAGCATACTCAAGCAGCAAGAAAAAAACTCAAGTACACCACAAAACCGCACACCATAAAGGGCTATAAAAAGTACAATGAATGAAACCTAAAGCCAGCTGAAGGAAAGAAATATATGATACAGAAACACACAAAACAAACAAAAACAGTGGAACATATTGAAACAAATCAATGCTTCTTTGAGAAAATCAATAAAGTTGGTAAACCTCTAGCCATACTGATCCAAAAGAAAAGAGGAAGGACATAAACAATTAAAAAAAATCACAAATCAGAGAGAAATCACAACCTACACCACAGAAATACAAAGTTATAAGAGAATGTAATGCAAAACTATATACCAACAAATTGGATAACCTAGAAGAAATGGACAAATTCCTAGAAACATAAATTATAAAAATTGAAACAGAAAGAAATAGAAAACTTGAATACACTGATCATCAGCAAAGAAAGTGAATTGGTAATCAGAAAACTCCCCAAAATGAAACTGCAGGACTAGATGGCTTCATAGGTAAATTCTCCCAAACATTTAAAGAAGAGTTAATACCTATTCTCAAACTATTTCAAAAGAAGAAGAAGAAGAAGGAGGAGGAGGAGGAGGAGGAGAAGAAGAAGGGAGAGGAGGATGGGAGGAGGAGGAGGATGGGAGGGAGGAGGAGGAGGAGGAGGAGGAGAAGGAAAACTTCTAAATTCATTCTATGAGGTCAGCATTACCCTGATATCAAAACCAATTAAAAATGGGTAGAAGACACGAATAGACATTTCTCCAAAGAAGACATCCAGATGGCCTGTTCTGCCTTCAGTCTCCGTGCTTCTGCTCTCTCTCTGAAAAAATAAATAAATAAATAAACAAACAAACAAACATATTGAGGGGCACCTCAGTCGCTCAGTGGGTTAAAGCCTCTGTCTCCAGCTCAGGTCATGACCTCAGGGTCCTGGGATCAAACCCTATATCCAGCTCTCTGCTCAGCAGGGAGCCTGCTTCCCTTACCCCCTGCCTGCTTCTCTGCCTACTTGTGATCTCTGTCTGTCAAATAAATACATAAAATCTTAAAAATTAAAAAAAAAAACATATTGATAGTTACTTGGCAGGGAAGTGGGTGGGAGATAGATAAAAAAGGTGATGGGGATTAAGGAGTCCACTTGTCATGATGATTCCCCAGTGATGTATGGAAAGATTGAATCAGTATATTGCACTTGAAACTAATGCCATACTGTATGTAAATTAATGTATGGAATTTCAATAAAACAAAAAATAATTAAATGGCAATCTAATTAAGAGAAGCTAAACAATGGCAACTGAAAAGCAAAGGGTAATATATCTTTTAAATTCCATCTTAAATCAAAGCAAGATACTGTAAAAGGTAAATCAGCATCATTCAATAGAGTTGAGAATAAAAATAAGGAAGTCTTTGTACCACTCTTGCAACTGATAATTGATAGGAATATCTATGACTTGACACCTTAATTTTATGTTGTAGATGATGAGAAGTTAGAAGTTAAATAGGCTAGTAAATATGAAATGCTTATAATCATTTCAAAATTCTATTTTAGTTTTTGTTTCTAATGTGATGGATTCAAAACAGCATAAAACTAATAGATCCAGTCTCATTGGAAGCTCTGTTTGAAATTCCTTTTAAGTCTAGATTTTATCTCACACTGGAAACCTCAAGAAAGTAGGTATTGAGAGTTAGGAAACCTCATTCTGTTTTCTGTTGCTTCATGATCCCTCAAGTTTCATTCAATACTATTTTTTTTTTACATATACTTCTTCTAAAGAACTCTTTAGAATACACTTTAAGTAAGAAATTGTATTCCAAATACAAAGATATTTATTAAACACTTATTATTTGCCAGTCACTGTGCTAAAAAGGTGACATGGAATACTTTATTTATTATTTACTGTATTACATAGTCCACCACTCCTCCATCATGAGATCCTTAGGTAACACTATTATATATATTTTATAAATGAAGAAAATGAGACTGAAACAAAAAGTCCAGGAGACTCAAGTTAAATTATTTTCCCACGACTTGAGAATGTGAAGTCAAGGTTCATTTTTTTTTTCCTTTTTTACCTGATCCTGGGTTCTTGTTTCCTTAACTACTTTAAGAATTTAGTACACTGCATGACATTTTATAAGCAGAATAAAGGCACCTCAGACTCTTGCCATACCTAAGATCAAGCTGGTTTCCAAGATAATTGACTAGCCCCTTAGAGCTTTTACCATCCTCAGGCTCTATTAAACATATGGATATTTAATTTTTTCTTGTACATCATTTCAAAATAAATAGTAAGCTAAATAACTTTTTCTCTGAGAAGCTACTATGAAATCTATGTAGATTACACACAATGTTTATTTCTATCTTAAGTTTATTTACTTGATTTAATTTTTAAAATAATACTTGGTACATTCTGGTGGGGGCATTTTTATAGTTTTTTGTTGTTGTTGTTGTTAATGCTGCTGTTGTGTAGCTTTAAAGTGTAAATCAAAGATCTTATACTAAAATAGGTAGTCCCAGACTAAACTGAATATCTTCCAGAATACACTTAGACACCCAAACCAAATATGTACCTTCTGCTTTGCAATTAAATTTTATATTTCTACCTACATTGATTTATGTCTTGTTATAATGTATGTCTTTTATGATTTTCTGAGATGCTTTTCTGGCATACATACCTTTTTACCAAATATTCTTACCTAGCTGATCATTTTTAGGAAGTTGGTGAGTGAAAAGATCATCATATTTCCTGAGCAATAGAACCAATGACTATTTAGGGGTGAAGAAATCTTGGCCTTTCTCAATTATGTATTTTCATTGCATTAAACCTTGATTAGAAGGGTATGACATTTACATGATTTTTAGAAAACATTGTAACAAGTGCTAATATGACACATTATTCAGCTTGCACTTGTTAAACAAACATGAAACATTAAAAATAATAATGTTCTAATTCTGAATATAAAAAATAAATTTTTCCTAGCTTATCAGCAACAATTGGTAGTATTTTAAAAAAATATTGTCATTCAACATATTATCTTACCCTTCTTTTGATTTTGAGAGAGGAAAAATGAGATAGGGAAATATATCTAAGATAACTTAAATTTGTATTTCTTCAGTTGGGTGAAATTGCTGTTTAGACAATACTCATTTTACTCAAAGAAAAGTGATCTACAAAGTCATCTGGTTTCAAGCAGCATGTTGACAATGTCAAGCAATCAAATATCCTGAGATTACTTCCTTGAAAAGAGAACTTGATCATAACTGTGAGAACATTATGGCCTCTAGGGTAAGGACAGAAAATAACTTTCCATACAGATCAAAATCTAATTTATTTATCTATTAGAAAATCCTCAGGTTTCACTTACTTATCTGAAGAAGATGAAAGGGATAGTTATTATGTAGAATTAAAAAAAAAAAACTACATTAGAACCACCTAATCTTCCATTTTTTTTCCAAAAATATAAGCGTTAAAAAACTGGAAAACTATATGGAAAGCACGTGGTACTTGCTTCTCTGGTATAATATTAAATTTTACTTAGAATTATTGCTAATAAACTTTTACCACCAATAACCATTAAACATATTAGCCAATAATTATAGTAAATACCTACAAGTACTTACATTTTTAACTATATTTAAATAATAGCTTTTTTTTTTAAATCAACCTTATTTTTAGAACAAGTTTAGGTTGAGCAAATGAATAAAAAGTACACACTGTTTCCATATGTCTCCTGCCTCCACATTTGCACTTCAGTATTTCTCATATTTTCAATCCAAGCCATAGTGATGATTCATTTGTTTCAATTGATGAACCCAAATTGACAGATTATCACCCAAGTCCATAGTATGCATTTGAGTTAACTCTTGATGAGGTACTTTCTGTGGGTTTGACAACTGTGTAATGACATATATCCAGCATTATGGTATCATACAGAGTACTATCATTGCTTAAATTTTTTTTTCTGCTGGGGCACCTGGGTGGCTCAGTGGGCTAACGTCTCTGCCTTTGGCTCAGGTCGTGATCCCAGGGTCCTGGGATCAAGCCCGGCATATGGCTTTCTGCTCAGCTGGGAGCTTGCTTCCACCTCTCTCTCTCTCTGCCTGTCTCTCTGCCTACTTGTGATCTCTGTCTGTCAAATAAATAAATAAAATCTTTTAAAAAGTTTTTTCTTCCTCTGCTCTGCATACTCATTTCTCCTTCTCTACCACTGATAATCACTAATTTTACTGTTTTACTGTCACCATAGTGTTGCCTTTTTCTAGGATACCATATAGTTGGAATCATATAGTATGTAGCTTTTCAGGTTGACTCATTTCACTTAGTAATACACATTTAAGATTTCTCTGGATCTTTCCATGGCATGATGACTCATTTAGTTATAACATATAATGCCATTCCACTGAATGGGTGAAACACACTTTATATATCTATTTGCTAACTAAAAAACATTTTGGTTACTTCCCAGTTTTGACAATTATGGATAAATCTGCTATAAACATTGGTGTGCAGGATTTTGTTTTTTTGTTTGTAATATAAATTTTCAACTCCTTTCAGTAAATATCATGAAGAGAGATTGCTGGATGGTATGGTAAGAGTTTGTTTGTTTGTTTATTTATTTATTCATTTATTTATAGATTTGTATTTATCTGAGAGAGAGAAAGCAGAAGCAGGGAGGGAGAGGGGAAAGGGGCAGAGGGAGAGGGAGAAGCAGGGTCTCCACTGAGCAGGGAGCCTGATGTGGTACTCAATCCCAGGACCCCAGGATCATGACCTGAGCTAAAGGCAGACACTTAACTAACTGAGCCACCTAGGTGCCCTGGAGTTTATTTTGTAATTGCCAAAGCACCTTCCAAAGTGGCTGAATAATTTTTTATTCCTATCAGCAATTAATAATAGTTGCTATTTTTTCATATCTTTACCAGCATTTGGTGTTGTCAGTGTTTTGGATTTACACCATTCTAATAGGTATATAGTGGTATCAAATTGTTGTTTGAACTTGCAACTTCCTAATGGTATAAGATATTGATCTTTTTCATATTATCATTCCCATCTATCTGTCATCTTTGTGAAATATCTGTTCATATTTTTGTTCATCTTTAAATAAGATTGTTCTTTTTCTTATTATAAAGTTTTTAAGATTTCTTTGTATATTTTGGATAATGGTCCTGTATCAGATACATCTTTGCAAATATTTTCTCTCAATATCGTTTCTCATTGTCTTGGCATTAACCTTCACAAAACAAGAATTTTTAATTTTAATGAAGTACAGCTTATTAATTATTTCTTTCATGAATTGTGCTTTTGGTATTGTATCTAAAAAGTCATCACCAAGCTCAAAGCTACCTAGAATTTCTCCTTCTCAGCTTCTAAGAATTTGTAGTTTTTCATACTATGTTTAGGTTTAATATACATTTTGAGTTATTTTTGGTGAAGGGTTTAAGATCTAGATTTTTTTTCTTTCTCCTTTGCATGTGGATATCCAGTTGTACAATTGCCATCACTAAAAAGAATATCCTTTCTCTATTATATTACTATTGTCTCTTTGTAAATCTCGGTTGACAATAGTTGAGTAAATGTATACTGGGGCTCTCTATTCTGTTTCATTGACCTATTTTTCTGTGCTTTTACGACTACCATATTGTCTTAATTACTTAGTTTTAAAATAAGTCTTGAAGTTGGTAAGTGTCAGTCTTCTAACTTTATTCTTCTCCTTCAATACTGTGTTGGCTATTTTGCATCTCTTGCATTTTCATATAAACTTTTATATTTTCATATAAACTTCTAAATACAGTAAGATTGTCTGTATTTACAAAAGAACTTGCTAGTTTTCATTGAGATTGCAATAAATTTGTAGATCAAGTTGGAAAGAACTAACATTGACAATATTTATTCTATCCAATAACATAGAATATTTCTCCATTTAGCTTATTTATTTATTTATCTAGTAAGAGTTGCTTTTTGTGTTTTTTGGTTTTGTTTTGTTTTTTAGTTTTCCTACTACATACCTTGTTTATTTCAGATTTATAATTTTTTTTTCTTCAGGTGCTAATGTAAATTATGTGTTTTCAATTTCAAATTCCACTATTCACTGCTGGTATATAAGAAGTTATTGACCTTTGTATATTAACTGTGTATCCTACAACCTTGATATAATCATTTCATAGTACCAGTAGGTTTCTTGTTGAATTTTTTATGTTATCTATATAGACAATCATGACATCTGTGAACAAGACAGCTGTTCCTTTTTTCAACTCTGTATAACTTTTATTTCCTTGTCATGTCTTATTGTATTAGCTAGGGCTTTCACTACAAATTAGAAAGAAAGAAAGGAAAGAAAGAAAGAAAGAAAGAAAGAAAGAAAGAAAGAAAGAAAGAAAGAAAGAAA
>ML108844.1:24570-45079 GCA_003697995.1 Taxidea taxus jeffersonii | reverse complement strand
GATGAAATCTGGGCTTCTAGGTAGGTTTAGCCTCTGCCTTTGGCTCAGGTCATGGTCTCATGGTCCTGGGATCAAGCCCCGAATTGGGCTCTTTACTCAGCAGGGAGCCTGCTTCCCCCTACTCTCTGCCTGCCTCTCTGATTACTTGTGATCTCTCTCTCTGTCAAATAAATAAACAAAATCTTCAAAAAAATAAAGATGATGAAATCTAAGTCACATTTATTACTATGCGATAATGTCCCTAATCTTCTTTTAAATGAAAAAAAAAAAACAGGTTATACAATTGCCTGTGTAATCAATATATGTAACAAATACAAATAAAATAATATCTGGCTTCTTTTAATGTGTTGTATAATATTTTACTGAACTTGAAATTTGTACCTACATGTTTTTGATGCTTCACCTTTTATAAGCCATTTCCCAATGAATGAAGTTCTTGTTGAATTATCCTAGTGTATGTTGGGAGGGTTTCTTAAAAGAGGTAGGCAGGTAATCTCCAAAAGATTCAAAGCAAGCAGAAGCCTGAGGGGTTGCTCATTTAGAAAACAAAACAAACAAAAAACAAAACAAACAAACAAAAATAAACCCTTATAAATTAAGACACATATTGAAAACCCAGTCAATTCCTGCAAATCTGAACCAAAGATAAAAGTTACTACCATAGGTAGGTCAAATCTCAGGCATGACTGCAAGGCAGCCACACTGTAAATTGTCATTTTTGTGGTGAGTCTTCTACGAAGATTGGCAGCAGGTTTAGTTACTTGATGATGGTAATTGTCTCTCAAAACAATGATGATGGATTGGAGAACTGGTCCATGAAGTTATATCTAAAACGTTTTCTGAATGTTTTAAATTATTCTTTGTATATCAGTTTATATTTGGAATTTCATTTAAAAACATATTTTGAATGATTATATTAAAGGTATTTTCATTGTAATCTTCTTTTATGAGATAAGCATTCAATATAAAACTTGAAAACAAGAAAGGCACATTTAATAAGGTTTATAAGCCAAAATGTTCACATATACTTTCCAATGTATGAAATGTGCATAAGATGTGAAAAAAAAAAACTTGACTAATAAAAGATATTATTCACCATCTTAAAATAACCTGTGAAATATTCCAAAAAGAAATTTGTTATAAGACATATTAATTTTAGAGTATGTTCTACAGGGAGATCAAGGAACTGTAAGAACATACTGACATATGTATGCCTTTTATCTAAAAATGTCTTGTTTAACTGACATGCTAATACATTTATATTTTGGTGATTTGTTATTCTTTAAAAATACCATTGTGAATGAGAAACATCCATAGGTATTTGAATGTTGAAATCTTTCCAATTTTGTTAATGTGATATCAACAAATTTAGGAGGTTTAGTATATATTTGATAAAAAATATGTAACATCTAATTTTTTTCTCCTTGTGTTTATGAAAACTTGTTAGTGATTATTAATTTAATTGTTGTTTGTACCCTTTCATAAACCTATTAAACTATACCTTGTAAGTGGAAATGGAATGAGATTTTTTTAAATAAGATCATTGAGTTGAGACATTTGGAATTTAAATTGTCAGCCTCCTAAAATACCATTTCATATGTGCCCTTTAGAAAATTGTGTTTTTATCTCAAAAAAGCATGGTCCAAGATTTAAATTTGATATTGCTTTCTATGGGACTTTAAAATGATATTTATTTACACGCTCTTCAATTCCTCCCTCACTTCTTAGACACCTTAAAAAAAACTACTTTGTTGAAAACCATATTGCCCTAAATATCAAACTTCACTGGAAGGTCTTTACTGTCTAACTATCTTTGTGCACCATCCACTGTATACTTAATCCTGATAATTAGATTTTTTTGGCCTAACAATCTGATAAATTTAATTGTGAAAGTAACCAATGAACTACCTGGTATTATTTTTTCTTAATAATTCTACATTATGTGGCATCCTTTTCTTCATTTTTAAAAATTTCTCCCTGTATAATTTTAGGTAATAGGTTTAGAGTGTAAAATAGAGTGGTTTTCAGCTGTTTCTAGAGCCATTTACCCCAAAATATTGAAGTTTAGATACTTAACTTATAGTCACACAGTCTTTTTTAAAAAAAATCTGGGAAATGGAAATAAAAATATTTCTCATATGGGGGTTTCTGTTATGATTAAGCAATAAAATGTGTGAAAATTCCTTGGACAGGGATTGACACAGGGTAAACATTTTCTATGCTGTTAGGTATGTTGCTTCTCCTCACATCACTGTAGTTAACTCTTGGTCTCCTGGATAGCTTCTTTCCTTCCTAATGTTTCTATCTTAAAGCCATCTTACAAGGTTTATTATCTGGTCTCTTTTCTTTTTTGTGGGCTATCTTGCTTGCAGATTCAAATATTAACAGTTGTAATAGCAAATGTATACTTCTGCCTTTGGCTTTCCATTGACAGTTTTTAAAAAATTATCTCTCTCTTTTTTAAAGATTTTATTTACTTATTTGAAAGAGTGGGAGAGAGCACAAGCAGAGGAAAGGGGCAGAGGGAAAGGGAGGGGGAGAAGCAGACTCCCCACTGATCAGGGATTCCTAGGTAGGGCTCCACCCCAGGACCTTGGAATCATGACCTGAGTTGAGGACAGACTGAGCCACCCAGGAGCCACAGTATCTAAAAATGCCCATTGTCCTCAAAGCATTTCCACTTTAGAAAAACTAAATTTTCCTCAGACAGACTCTAGCTTAGATTCATAAAACTCCCCAATGTCTTTTGGAAATGCCAGCCTAATGTAATAGACTTTGGGAATCTTAGGCAAGTGATTTATTATATATCAATGGGAAATGGGATAAGTAGGTAAATGCAGTGCTGTGATGATTTACTGATTTGTGAAAAAATATTTTGGAGAATTTTAGTCATCTGAAAAGAGTCAATTAATACCCAAACTATAATCATGTAACTGCAAAATAATTGTACATTTTCAGATTTAGATTAGACTAAGTTAATCTTAATTTAAAGAATTATAGAGCATACATAATCACTGATCACATTTCTAATTGCCATGTTAGATTAAGAATAAGATCATAGCATTTAAATAAAAATAAATAATGATGTATGAAAACAAGAACTATCAATAAATAAAACTTTAAACTTTTACTTTCATTAATTGATTACTTAATCTTAATATTAGTGGACATGTTAATATTAGTGGACATCAGTGGACTCTTTAAAAGATAGAGCTCAGGGACACCTGGGTGGCTCAGTGAGTTAAGCCTCTGCCTTCAGCTCAGGTCATGATCTCAGGGTCTTTTGATGGACCAGGCATCGGGCTCTCTGCTCAGCAGGGAGCCTGCTTCCCCCTCTCTCTTTGCCTGCTGCTCTGTCTACTTGTGATCTCTCTCTCTGTCAAATAAATAAATAAAATATTTTAAATATAGAGCTCAAAGAGTTAACACTATATAAAATGTGTGGTTTTCATTCAATGAAATTTTCTTTAGACAAACCTGGACCTGAGCTTACAAAAAGATCACATATCTTGAAAAAACAGAAAATAATAAAATGCATACTGCTTGAATTACATTGCATTTTTAAACTAAGAAAGTCAAATATTTTCAGTTACAACTTTCCTAACACCTCTGACATAGTGCAGAGAGCAGTTTTTCAAAACTCCTTAGTGTATCAAATAAAATAGTATATGTCAAAGTACTTTGAAAACCATAGCACAGTGTCAAATATTTTTGAGTGCAGCAATGATGCCTTAAGACCACTGATACATGAGAAATGGAAATACGCTTTGCATCTTATTTTCACTTAAAAATCTCTAAATAAATGATAAATGACATATTATTTGACATACTTTAGGAATGAGACAATATATTTAAAAATCATGTTTTCCTAGTGGAAAATGTATTCTGAGCTTTGGAAACATAATATGAAAGATGCAGACATATTTGTATACACCAGGATAAGTAGAGGGTTATCATGATGGTGGGGGAATTAGACATGCAATGTAATCACTTTCATGCAGATCTGTATCTAAGATACCACAATATCTCTTGCTTCTTCTGTGTGCGTGTATGTATACATGGGTTGTGTACAGGTAAATACATGAAAGACTTCTTGCCTTTCTGCTGCAAAAGAGAATCCCTAGGGTACTAATACAATTGATAAACATATTATTTTTGTAAGGGTGGAGGTTAAGGTGGTGAAATACACAGACCTCCATAAACAGTGATGTTGGTACCATCATATCAGTAATTACAGAAAACAAGGTGATTAGCAGTTTCAAAATAAAGGTCCTCTATTTCTCACTTGAGAAAAGAGAAAATGTATCTTTTCTAGCATTAAAGGCTTAATGGTACTTGTCTCCACCTTTACAGCAGTTCACTTTACAAATAGTTCAATGAAATATTGCTTGTACTTTGAAAGGTCTATTTGCCATTGCCCATTAAAACTATTTCCCTTGATCATTCTTTTAAATAAAAAAATGATAGTTAACTAGTTAATTTTTATTCATTGTTCCTTTTATCTTATATTTAATTGCCTTTATAAAAGTAGTATCATATAGTATAAACTTGCAACCTCCAATGTATACTTTATATCTATCTGTGTTAATATTTGTAGTTCAAGTGTATTTATTTTTTGCTTGGAATTTTTGCTATAAGCATATTAAAATATAGATGACCTTTCTCCTCTTCATGGATATTTAGATCATTTTTATCCTCAGCATAGTGAAAATAATGCTTCTATACATGTCCATGTATATACTCAGGTGAAAAATCTATTCATTTTCATGCCTCTCTCATAATTTAAAGAGGCACCTTGATTACAATTTCCCTTATCAAAATCCAGTTCCCTTTTTTTACAAAAAAAGTACCTATTTTATATTCTGATTCTGCTTATTGCAATATTCATTGATTATATATTTGAATACACATGCTGATAGTATAATTCATTGATATATTAACTCTTATTCATGACTTTTTCATCTATGAAGAACTTAGTTTTTAAATTGTTTTGAGCTGTTTTTAAAGTATATGCTTTTGAAAATATTTTGCATTGTTTTAACAAGACCTAGCATATGGCATTAGTAGGCAGAAGTATTTTATACTAAATTTTAAACTTTTCAAAGATTACATAAGAGTTTAACCCAAGCTATTGAAAAAAAAAAAAAAAGAGGAAAGTGGAAATTCTCCCAGTCTATTTTTTGATGTTAGGAAAAATCCCGATATAAAATAAAGGAAAAAGGTATTAATAAGGAAAGAAAACTAAAACCCAGTTTAATTTCCCTCATGACAGAGCCATAACCAGGCTCCACAAAACATTAGCAATCCAATTAAGCAATATGAAATAAAGAGAATACATTATGATGAATTAGGTTTTATCCCCCAAATACAAGGTAGGTGATTTTCAACAAGTAACCACATAATGAGTCCTTCATATATTTTATTAAATTTAAGAAGCTTTTGGGTGCCTGATTGGCTCAATCTGTTAAGCCATCAGTTCAGGAAATGATCTTGGAGTCTTGGGTTCAAGCTCCATATCAGGCTCCCAGCTCAGTGGGGATTCTGCTTCTCCCTCTGTACCTCATCCTGCTCCCACTCTCTGTAACTCTCTCTGTCTCTCAAATAAATGAATATAAAAAAGAATCTTAACATAAAATGGCCCATACTGTATATGAAGGCCAAGAACAATAGAAACTAATTTAATGTGACACTAATTAGAAAGTTATGGGATAAAAACAAAACAGACTAAAAAGCATGAAATAACTTCCACATTTTATGTGGTGAGATATGGATATATAAATATGTCAACACTCACCAAACAAAACACCAGATTTTTGTTGTGTTCTCCATCAATTATACTCCAGTGAAGAAGTATTTGGAAAATAGTGTCATAATGATAAATAAATATGTAAAAGCTACAGTACCACTGGTATGAAATTGTGCTTTGGAAATCACTTGAGATAAAACATGAGAAGCAGACAAAAAAGCCTACTGTGCTTGCAAATTCTCCTAAGAGATTTGCATTTAATCCTGTAGGATTAAACTTGAGAAGCAATTTAAGGATGCTCTGTAAAGAAGTGATCTGATGGGTTTTACCTCCTAAAAAAGATCACTTGGTATGGTACTGGCACAAAAACAAACACAAATTAATGGAACAGAATAGAGAGCCCAGAAATAGACCCTCAACTCTATGGTCAACTAATCTTCGACAAAGCAGGAAAGAATGTCCAATGGAAAAAAGACAGCCTCCTGAACAAATGGTGTTGGAATATTGGACAGCCACATGCAGAAAAATGAAATTGGAACATTTCCTTACACCACACATGAAAATAGACTCAAAATGGATGAAGGACCTCAATGTGAGAAAGGAATCCATCACAATCCTTGAGGAGAACACAGGCAGCAACCTCTTCCACCTCAGCCACAGCAACTTCTTCCTAGGAACAACGCCAAAGGCAAGGGAAGCAAGGAAAAAAATGAACTATTGGGACTTCATCAAGATCAAAAGCTTTTGCACAGCAAAGGAAACAGTCAACAAAACCAAAAGACAACTGACAGAATGGGAGAAGATATTTGCAAGCGACATATCAGATAAAGGGCTAGTATCCAAAATCTATAAAGAGCTTAGCAAACTCAACACCCAAAGAACAAATAATCCAATCAAGAAATGGGCAGAAGACATGAACAGACATTTCTGCAAAGACATCCAGATGGCCAACAGACACGTGAAAAAGTGCTCCACATCACTGGGCATCAGGGAAATACAAATTGAAACCACAATGAGGTACCACCTCACACCAGTCAGAATGGCTAAAATTAATAAGTCAAGAAATGACAGATGCCAGTGAGGATGCAGAGAAAGGGGAACCCTCCTACACTATTGGTGGGAATGCAAACTGGGGCAACCATTCTGGAAAACAGCATGGCGGTTCCTCAAAAAGTTGAAAATAGAGCTACCTTACAACCCAACAATTGCACTACTGGGCATTTACCCTAAAGATACAAACGTAGTGATCCGAAGGGGCACGTGCACCAGAATGTTTATAGCAGCAATGCCCACAATAGCCAAACTATGGAAAGAATCTAGATGTCCATCAACAGATGAATGGATAAAGAAGATGTGGCATATATATACAATGGAATACTATGCAGCCATCAAAAGAAATGAAATCTTGCCATTCGCGACAACGTGGATGGAATTAGAGGGTATTATGCTTTGCGAAATAAGTCAGTCCGAGAAAGACAGCTATCATATGATCTCCCTGATATGAGGAAGTGGAGATGCAATGGCTGGGCGTTGGGGAGTAGGAAAAGATTAAATGAAACAAGATGGGATCGGGAGGGAGACAAACCAAAAGAGACTCTTAATCTCACAAAACAAACTGAGGAGGGACTGGGGGGAGGGGTATAGGGAAAGGGTGATGGTGCTATGGACATTAGGGAGGCTATGTGCTATGGTTAGGGCTGTGAAGTGTGTAAACCTGGCGATTCACAGACCTGTATCCCTGGGGCTAATAATACATTATATGTTTATTCAAAAAAAAAACAAACAAACAAACAAACAAAAAAAACGATCACTTTGGGCATAGGACATAGTAGCAATGAAAAGATGCTGGACATGAATTAATATTATCAGCTGGATACTGTGGTAAGAAATAATGAGAATCTGGAGTTAAGAAGCAGCAGTGATGATGTAAAATAAATGGGGATATTTAGAAGTCAGGAAAAATGAAAATTCGTGTGATATGTAAGGAGGCTATCAAAGCTACCTTTCAGATTTCTGAACTTAGAAGAGGTTTCTCCAAACTTAGGATAGGACAGGAAACATAAGAGAAAGGACTTCTTTGGAGGAGATAAATTGCTTAACATGGTCATGTTGAAATTATTTTACATGTAGAGCATGTAAGTACAAATAGTCTAGCAAATGATGATTAAGTGAATTATGAGCTTAGGATAGAAGTTTTTGTTCAAGTTATATATATATATTTAAAGATTATTTATTTATTTATTTGTTGGAAAGAGAGCAGGAGCGAGCACAGGCAGATAGAGGCAGAGGGAGAAGCAGGCTCCCTGCTGAGCAAGAAGCCCTATGTGGGACTCGATCCCAGAACGCTGGGATCATGACCTGAGCCGAAGGCAGCTGCTTAACCAACTGAGCCACCCAGGCGTCCCTCAAGTTATATTATACAGAATTCTAAACACATAGGTGGTATGTAAAACTATGGATTTCTATGGGCCATAAGTACTGTTTAATGACTAAGAACTTGTTAAGACATTTTGAAGTATTAAGTGTTTTTGAACATCAGTTATAGTGGGATTTCCAAGGTGTATGTTTCTTTGAGGAGGGAAAGGGTCTTGAAAATACTGAGGCATACATAAGCCCATTTTAATAATTCATCATAGGCATAATGTAATCATAGACTTGTCTGTGAAACAATTATACTTTTAACCTTTTATACTCTTAAATATTTATTAAACATTTTTACATGTCCATGAAAAAATGGCGAATAATTACAATATAAAAAGACACAAACACAAGCTAGATTCCTGCCTACATAGGTTAAGAAATATTTGCAAAGCCGTAGATATGATTCAGATAATTGAAAAATTGAATCAATGGTAAATAAGTTAGTTAAATCTAATTGAGTGGTGAAGCATCCTGTTGCTGTTATTTATCTACCTTAATTTGGTGCTGTTATTTACCTACCTTAATGATTGCTGTTATTTATCCACCTTAATTAGGCGATAAAGTCCAAAGTAGTTAAAAATAATCAAATCTTAAAGTCAAAGAAAGAACTTAGGCTGTGAAATAAATCCTGGCATTAGAAATTACATTTAAGTTCTCCACATTGGCATTGAAATTATAGATGAATTCAATCTGCCTCATCTGATCACAGGGAACTCATGCTAGATGCATATGTCTCTAGATCCCATTACTAGATGCAAAATCTAATTTCTAGACAATTTAAGTACACTGGGAAATTCTCACTAAACCATTCTGGTCTGTAATTTTAACTCCAAATTCACTTGATATTATATAATATATAAGGATTTAACAACCTGATAAAGCATACAAGTAAACTAAATCATATCTATATATTTAGTATTTTTATAAGTTTATAAATAATTGTGGATATTTGGATAAGGTATAATATTAAGGATATAAATAATTGTGGATATTTGGTTAAGGTATAATATTAATTATTAATATTATAATATTAATATATATAATATATTTAAATATATAATATTTAAAATAATCTGACACTACATGATAACAGATATTTTTTTATTCCAACTGAAAATGTTAATTAAATAATTTATTTCAGACGTGATTTTAAGATGAAAATTCAGCAAATTTTGCAAACACAAAAGAATGTTCAGGAAAACTTATAAGTGACTGGATTTATAAATTTCAATGTAGGATATATAGGACTATGTAAGTGTCTGACTAGGATATGTTTGTTAGTCAAAGTGTTAAAAATAAAATATACATATGCATTTTATAATATTTAGAGAGAAAATATAATCTATTTTTAAAATACTTGAGCATTTTGATAAACAGTGGAAGTGCAGAAAGATAATATTTATAAATGTAATTCATAATATTTACTGAAACTTACCTACCTATATGGTCAAAGTTTTTTTAAGTAACATTACTAAGTTTTACAAACCTGATATATAATAAAATATTAAAGTCAATTTTCAAGGTTAAAATATAATTAGCATTTGAATTTTTATTTTTTAAAGTGGCATATTGACTTTTAAAAATCATGTAACAGCAAGCAATCACATCCTACATACTCAGAAAACTGAATTCACACTGACTGGTGCCATTCACATCCCTCAACAAAGGGTAGATATGTTTAAATATCTAATTTATAAAATTGAAAATGATCCCTAGTAAAAAATCATTTGAACAGTGAACAATGAATGGTACTTTTGAAATTTGATCATATATTATTTTTTCTACAGGCATAATGTATTTATGGAGTGTATCTCACTTCTAGACATTATTTTTCTTTAAGAAATGGCACACAAAACAAATGATCTCTCAGCCTGAATGAAATAAAATTCCGCACATCTATTGATGAAAATTACAATGGATACATATGAATATTATGATAATATACCATAATTTTGGGGGTGAAAACATAGGCATATAGATAGTGTACCTCTTTTTCCAATAAAAAAACATAAGAAAGAAACGTTCCCTTAAAATGGCCCTTTAAAAATTGCAGGTTCCCTGATTTAAAATTACCAGCCATACAATGAGTTTGAGAGTATATAGTTAGAGGAGAGAATATGTGAAGAAAGGAAAATGTGTGAAAGACTTATTTATGGGCAAACAGTTTATTTGATTAAAGGGATACAATTTATGGTGTGCAAATCACAGCATGAGGAAGACACTAGTGTTTAATTAGAAGGATTAAGATGATTATATTTTTGTATATTTAAACCATTCAAATAATAATGTTACCATATGATCAAGTGTATGTAAAACTGTATTTAAATAAAATTAAAATGTATCGAACGGCACTTTTTTCCTCAGCATGAAAGAAATACAACTATATAACATATAATCATATAACATTGTATAAGTTCAAGGTGTACAACAGGATGGTTTGATATATAGAGGTAATTTAAAATAATACCACAAAATGTTAGTTAACAATCCATTACCTCACACAGTTACATTTTGGGTGTGATGAGAACTTTTAAGATCTACTTTCGTAGTAACTTTCAAGTATACAACATTGTTAATTAAAGTTACCATGTTCCACACTATTCACCCAGAACCTAATCAGCTTATAATTACATACCCTTTGAACAATAACATCCATTTTCCTCACCCTTTCCCCTGGCAACCACCAATCTACACTGTTTCTTTCATTTGTTTTTTTCTTGGATTCTGCATATTAGTGATATCATAGAGTGCTGTCTTTTTATACCTGATGCTATGTATTAAACCAAGATATATATTTTCCCATATCTATTGGAATTGTAACTCTAATTATGTTGCCAAAAGGCTGTGCTAAAATATTTGGTGAAGATAAATGGGTTACTGGGAAGTTGAACTGTCTTAATTTGAGCTGTGACTAAGCTCTAGTCCTCTGCTGCAGCTTCCTAGACTTTGGGAGACCCATCTAGGTTTCCTTTATCTGAATTTTAATGTCAGATGCCTTCCAGAAATAGACACAGAGTTGTGTCAAAATGCATAGAAATTCTCTAATGATGAACAGTTCACTCTAAGAGATATAAAGTATTTTCTCTCAAACAACAGGAAGTCTTTGCTTACCATATTTGCCATTTTTAAATAAAAAGAAACACCCAACATATTGTATGTCAATTTCTATTTTGAACAGAATCATTCCAGTTAATATATCCTCATCTGTCTGTCAAATATTTTACAATAATAGGAGCTCAGTTTATATTTTTACTTTTTTTAAGATTTTATTTATTTATTTGACAGAGAGAGATCACAAGTAGGCAGAGAGGCAGACAGAGAGATGGGGGCGGGGCAGGGAGAAGGTTCCCCGCTGAGCAGAGAGCTTGATGCAGGACTCGATCCCAAGACCTTGAGATCATGATCTGAGCTGAAGCAAAGGCTTGACACACTGAACCACCCAGTGCCCCCTATATTTTTATTATTTTTTTTATATTTTTGTTTATTCCTTTGAGAGAGAGAGAGAAAGCAGGAGGAGGGGCAGAAAGGAGAGAGAAGCAGGCTTCCCTCTGAGGAGGGAGCCCAATGTGGGGTTCCATCCCAGGACCCTGGGATCATAACCTAAGCCAAACTGACATGAACTGAGCTTAATGGACTGAGTTATCCAAGAGCCCCAAGAGCTCAGTTTAAACTATGAAATTTAAATACATATTCTAAGACATCCTTTTTGGTATGTGTGCATTATGAAATATATTGGTAACTGATACTAAGATCAAGATGGTATCAGAGTGGAGACTGAGAAACATGAGCTATGAACAAAAGTTATGATATTTTTTATCCTGGACTGTGCTTTTTTATCTAAAGAAAAATACACACTTGTGGAAACACAAGCATGCACATGCATAATTCCATTATATCTTTAAAAATGTGTGGGCAACTTGAAGAATTTATATACACATATAAACAGGGGACTTATGATTTATGACAAAATGTTTTGTTGCAATACAAACGACTAAATTATCATGAAAAATTTATGTATCCTTGATATAGTGACAAAACTACAGGTGTTTTATTAAGAATTGGGATGATGGGGCGGGACTGAAGCATGAAGCATAAAAGAGCAAAGTAGATACATTCTTCTCTGAAGATCACCTTGTTACACAAGTTTAAATTTAATACACTCCACAACTTGTCCATATGATAGTTTTTAAAGTATTTCTTCTGAAATTACATTTTGTTTGAATTTGGACTCTAAATTTGGACACGTTTTTACCCTTTTCTTCATGTGACCCTTTGGACACTTACTGAAAAAAGCTAATTTGTAAGTAGAAATGTTTATTCTAAACTTTTCTATAATATTGTCTATTCACTAGACTTGTATCCTCTTCAGGTATCTGTTACCTACATCAATCTTTAATCCACACTTCCCTATGTCCATCCTAGCTCATCATTCATTGGACTTGATCATGTCTAAGAACTGGTACTGATAAATATTGACATAACTTAGTGTGAGTGTACAAAATAATCATGAAATTTCTGTTTAATAATTGCAAGTTGCCTGAGATAAGTAAGTTATTTTTCTAAATGCCATGTGATGAGCCATTGTTTCATTCTATTTTGTATACCACAATTTATATATAACCTATGAACAATCTGTTTAAATTGCAAGTCTTAGATTTCTAAAATTTGAATTTATTTTTACAGATACAAACAATTCATTGTCTAAGATCAAAAGAACACATTTTTTACTATCCCATATAAAATTCCCCCTTAATTTATTGAAAATCAAATTTTAATCTAAAAAATTAAATAAAAATAGTCTTCTTTCAAAACAAAACGTCAATGTAAAATTAATATAGAAGGTGTTTTAGACATGACAGTATGTAATTTTTTTTTCTATTATTTTTTTTTGATAATAAGACAAATCTAGAATTAGCTAACAAAATACACAATATAAACTTACAATTTAAAAAAAATGGAATTACCTAAGGAATAAATATGTATATTTTAACACAGTAAACCTTTGCTTTTTTAATATTATATACACACATATATACATACCGAATACATGCATACACACATTCTCAAATATTTGAGTATTGGGTTTCTAAAAGTGGAACTGGCTTAGTATTCAAAGGCCAAGGAAATGACATTAATTCTGCAGTTTCCTTCAGCCTTTGAGCACTATCAATGAAGCATCATAAATCACTGGTTAGCTTATTCATTTGTCAACACCAAATACTGTTGTACTTTTAAATGTAAATAGTACAAGACTTGGGCACATAAATGCTCACAGTGCAGTAGAAAATGAGGTAAACTAGTAATAGCTATTGTGCATAAATACTATAAGTAAGGCTATGCACAAATGAAGAAAGTGCTAGGAAAGACAAAGTGACCAGCTTTACTTGTGGGAAATCAAAGAAAACATAATAGAGACTATATTCCAAAAGAATTAGGAAATATGAGTAGAGAACAAGCCCAAAGAGAAAGTGCACTTTAGGTCTACACAAACCAATGAGAGAGCAGGATGTGTTCAAGAAATAACAAATTATATAATATGACAAAAATAAATTGGGAAAGAAGGAAATTGGTAACTCAGAAGCTTGGCAGAAATGTAGATGAAAGATCAAGCACAATGTCATTCAGCGTACACAGAAGAGAGGTATTTTTAATGTATGAAAATGAAATCCATTATATATACTTTAAAAGGTAAAGATTGTATTTAGGTTTTATTCTTATCATACAGGCAGCATGTTAGATGTGGGTAGTGTGTGCAAATGTAGACTGATGATTTGTCAGAAGTTATGAAGAATAAACAAAAGACATATCAGGAAGAAATGAAAGAACACATAACAGTCACTGAAGATATTAACATAGGATTCTATAAATAATTTAGAGACTAAGATAAGAGGAGAAGGAAGACACATTTTCTTACACTCTTGTTGAGGACCAGTTGACTGTATACGTATGGGATTATTTCCTGGCTTTCTGTTTCATTTCATTAGTCTATATGTCTGTCTTTAGGGCAATACATAGCTATTTCAATTACAGTAGCTTTGTAATATATTTTGAAATCAGGAGGTGTGATCCCTCTGGCTTTATTCTTCTTCCTCAAGATTGCTTTGAATATTTATTTTTGTGTGTGGTTCCACAAAAATTTTAGGATTGTTTATTCTATTTCTGTAAAAATTTCATTGTGATATTGATAAAGATTGCACTGATTATATACAATCTTTGAGTAATTTGGATATTTTAATAATATTAATTCTTCCATCCATGAACATGAAATCCCTTTCCATTTGTGCCTTCCTTCTTTTTTTTTCCCCTTTCCCAATTGGTGTTATGAAGTTTACAGATTACAACTCCTTGATTTGATATTCCTCTCTCCATATTTTATTTTTTGATACAATTGTAGATGGGAAAATGATAGTCTCCTCAACTTATGATATTGTGAAAACTGGATTCATGCTAAAGAATGAAATCATCCTTTATCTTACACAATACACAAAATTCAGTTCAAGATGGAATAAAGATTTAAATGTAACATCTTAAACTGTAAAATTCTAGAAGAATGCAAATTGGGACAAACTTTATGACAGCTATCTAGGCAATGTTTCTTATGTGTTACCCCAAAAGCACAAACAACAAAAGGAAAAATAGATTGGATTTCATCAAACTATAAGGCTTTTATATAGCAAGAGAAACAGAAAAAAAGGCAACTTATGAAAAGAGAGAAATTATTTGCAAATTATATATGGTAAGGTGTTAATATCCAAAATACGTAAGGAATCACTACAAATCAATAAGAAACAACGACAACAAAAATACTTGATTAAGACATGGGCAAAGAAAAAAAAAAAAAGAAATGGGCAAAAACTCGAGTAGGAATTTCTCCAAAGAAGACATGTAAATCACCAAAGTGTACACAAAAAAGATGCTATCATCACTAATCATTAGGCAAATGTAACTCAAAACAATGAAGTATCACCTCACACCTGCTAGGATAGCTATTATAAAATCCAAACTCTGTGTGTGTACACGCATGTGAGTGTGTGTGTGTGTATGTGTGTGTTGGAACCCTGTAACATGCTGGTGAGAATGTAAAATGGTACAGCTGCTACTGAAAACACAGTATGGAGATGTCTCAAAAAATTAAAGATATTATCCAAATACATAAATTTTGAGTAAAATCCAAAAAGAATTAAATCAGGCTCTTGAAGAATGTCTGCACTCCTATTTTTATCACTGCATTATTCACAATAGCCATGATATGGAAACAATTAAATGCTAATCAGTGGATGAATAAAGCAAAAGTGGCAGACACATATAATGGACAATTATTCAATTTTATAAAAGAAGGACACCCTTCCATGTGCAACAACAAACTGACCCATTACAGAAGGACAAACACAGCATGATTCTACTTATATAAAGTATCTAAAACAGTTTAACTTCTAGAAACCATAATAATGGTTGCCAGGGGCTGGATGGAGGGGGAAGTAAGGAGTTTCTCTTCAACAGGTATAGTTTCAGTTATACAAGATAAATAAGTTATAGAGATCTGTGCAACATTGTTACTGCAGTTAACAATACTGTATTGGGCACATATGGATTTGTTAGAAGAAAGGATCTCATTCAAATGTTCTTACCATAATTAAAAAGAAACCACCATTTTAGACAATCATATATGACTCTACTTTCTCTAAACTCCAGTAGAATGAGGTAAAATAAATATGTACATGTATACTGAAAAAGAGAGCAGAAAAAGTGCCAAAAAAATCCTGCAGATGAAAAAGTATTGAACATGTTTTTTTTTTTCATTTATCAGAGTAGAAAAAGCTGATTTTTATGTAATAAAAAAGTGAAGAGCCATAACTTTGTTAGAGGAACTCCATTCCAGAAATTCAAAAAATCCAGGTTCCAGATGTCTGTGAAGGAAGCAGTATAATGTGAGACTGAAAACAGAAAGACTGCTTTAAACACTGTAAGTTACACCTGGGAATCACTCTCCAGCCCTGGCAATCAGGTCATTGCCCTTCAGTAGAGGAGCTGGACTTACAGAACAAAGTAGAATGGAGAGCAGATATGAGGTTCTGAACTGAAACCGACTGAATTCAATAAAACCTGTGCATATTGACTGATAAAATATCCTTTTATATTTCCAAATCATATCTCCAATTCTGACTATTGTAATTGCTAAGAAAAAAAATTGGACTAAAGCACAAGACAAAAATAAAACAAAAACTTTTCTTAGAAAAAAATATAAAAATATAAAAAGTCCTGTGTTTAAATGGTAATGTTCCTAATAGTGAATGCCAATTATACATACATGAATATGCATACACACACTAATTTAGGCAAAAGTCTCAAAATACTAAAGTATATAAACCTAAATATAGTTTAATTAACTATATTAGAAATGGATTCCATGGTTTTCAAAAATAATTGATGTAGGAATCATAGCTGATTTAAATTTAAACACAAAACATCATTACATCAATTTGGTGATGTTATAAATGGTTAAAATGCCATGACTACTAGGAACTGAAAAGAAGCAAAAGTCGTATTTCTGAGATGGCAATGAAAATAGGTCAAATGCGGGCAGCCAGAGATAGATACATGTATGTAATAGGAATCCTTATCATTTTTTAAAAAATTTATGTAGAGACTCATTTATGCCTCAAAGACTATAAAATTCAGTTTTACAATGATTATAAGATGATTTTACTTAAGGTAGACTTACAAAACTCTCAGAAATATTAATCACACTATTAGCAACTCAATTTTAAATTAGGATTTAAGATAAATCCCTGGGGAAGAAATAGCAGTTTTGTGGCCTTCCTTGTGTATATTAATGTTTAATTGGTTTGCCCTTTCTTATGACTTCCCCTCCGAATAATCACAGATTAATTGTATGAAAAGACATGGAATTAAGCAAAAAGAAATTCCAAAATTAAAGGTACATAAGCAGCAGAGTATAAATGTTATATGGTGGTCAGAAATAGTTTATTTAGTTGTCCTCACCATAAACAAAATTAGTTCTCAGTCCTGGAATTTTTCACTTGATAAAATATATTCACAAATAATCAAAGGGTGAATTTATCCCATCATTAACATCCACTTTATGATTTTCTACAAATTATACCAAAGATCTTCATTTCCTGTGATTTTCACCTTAGTATTATGAAAACAACTTCAATTAATAATTAGAATTGAAAAATGATTAATTGGATGCAAGTTACTCTCACAGTGTTGTTTATATTTATGAAAGAGATTTTACTCATTTTTAAAATTGAAGACTAAAAGTAAATCCAACCATTGTCACATAAAACATTACATAAATAATAATTTAAAAACCCAGCAGGCTAAATATTAGATATGAGTACCAGGAGAGTTTTCTTTTAAAATTTAATTTTATACACCATAGGTACTTTTTAATATTTTTAGAAAAATTCTTCATTAGATATGGTGCTTCTTTTAAATGTCTCTTTCTGTACATATCCATAAATTATATTCTCTTCACCTGGGGACTATATACTTTTGGTTTCAGTCAAGCTTCTTTTCACTTATGACCATATATATACATACAAAATAACTTGGCTACCTAAATAAGATACTGTCTACCAGTAACGAGCCAGATGCAGATTTTATTTTTGAAACAGCAACATGCTATATAAGTTTAGTTATTCCAATAAAATATCCAATAAAAAATTCCAGCCAGCTATTTTTGAGAACTTGACAAGTTTATTCTGAAATTTAAAGCAAGTGCAGATTTCATAGAATAGTCAAAAAAATTTTTAGGTGAAAAATAAAGAATGAATTAGAATACATAAAGGTATGTTACTAGCAGTAGTAGTAGTAGTAGTAGTAGTAGTAGTAGTAGTATTTGTGAAAGGAGAGAAATATATATCAATGAAGGTAATTAAAGACCAACTCATAAATGATATATCAATCTTCAATAAAGGTGCCAAATTAACACACTGGGGACGCATACATCGCATTATACAAACCACTGACTTAACATGGAATCATAGACCTTATTTTTTTTTTCATAGATCTTATTTAAAAAGTTATTCTAACCAATGCTTCTAGGAGAAAACAGCACAAACTATTTCTGTCTTGCTTATGGGCATAGATTTCTCAAACACTACACAGATAGACATACAATTAAAAATAATTCTTGAAAAAATAAAAATAATAATTGATAATTCATTTTATCTTTGAAACACAGCTATCAAATGAAAAATGTAACACCAAATGGCAGAAATTATTTTATGAAATATACCTTATAAAGAACTCATGTACAATATATGAGACAAAAATGTAAATATCAACAGTTTTTGACACTCACATAAACACATAAAATGATATTAGATATGAAGCAATTGGAACTCTTAAACACTGCTAGAGCAGATTTAAGATGTTATGAACACTTTGGATAACACTGGTATGTTCCTTATAAAGTTCAATATGCACCATTCATAAGAGCTTGGGCTTTACCAAGAAATATGAAAACAGAGGGCCACAGAAAGAATTAACAAGAATGTCCATAGCATTTATTATTACTTATTTATAATTATAATTATTATATATTATTTTTTATTCTAACATCCAAAAACTATAAACGATTCAAATACCTCTCAATAAGGTAATTTATAAATGTGGTGTCTCCATGCTATAGGATATTACTCTGTATTAAGAAGGAACTATCAATACATAGGACAACATGGATAGATCTCAAAATCATAATGTTTGGTGAAAGAAGTTAGACACCAAAATGTATCAACAGAATATATAAAATTCCAAATAATCAAACTAATATATAAAAAAAGAAAGTATATCATTGATTCTATGGTGCCAAGGATATAGGAAGTGATTGACTACAGTGGTACAAAAAAATATTGATAGGTTATGGAAATGTTCTGTCTCCTGATTTTGCTATAGTTTTGTGAGTGTACGTTTGTTAATGTTCCTCAAATTTTATACTTTGAGTTGACACATTGATGTTAAAAAAAAGAGTTCAGAGGAACTATATTCTTATTCTTTCAACACTTTCAATATCCCTGTTATTAGGTAATGATTTAATACATTGCTTGCTATGAAAATTCAAACCTTACTAAAATATAGATGCAAATGAATGAATATATCCACTGTTTAGAGCAAATGTCACAATTTTAATTCATCCTCATTTAAAAAATATTTTATAACACATATATCTAAAAGTAATTAGACTTAGAAATGTTTTTGATCTTTAGCCTCTTAGTGCTTAGTAACACAGAATTTATTACATTGATAGTTATTAAAGATAATTTAAGGAGTAGTTTTGAGGACATGTTCTGGGGTCACAACCAAGGCTAAGAAAATTATGCATACATATGAATGTACTGAGACAAAGTTTGAACCCTTGCAAAATTAGTCATTTTGACCTTTAGTATTAGTGGCCTATGTCTGGATGCAAATCCCTAAAGAAAGTGCTAGAACACGACTACTGAATGATCCTCTTTTACTCTGAACAGCTAAAGTATTTAATGTGAGAATGAAATGCGTTTGTCCATAACAGTATGTTACCATAATTCATGTGACTTATTATAGCTATTTTAAAAACAATATACATCCTCTCAAGATTTAGCCTTTGATAGTTTAAAATATGTTCTTTTTTTAAATGTTAAAAACAGGTTTATTGAGGTATTATTAATATACAAAAATTGCACATATTTAATGTATAAGATTTGACCAGTTTGGAGATACCATATATTTGTAACCCCATGCACAATTAGAGTGATAGACATACCCATTACTTCCAAAAGCTTCCTCATGTCCCCCCTTTTTTTAAATGAATACATTCTATTACAATTAAAAACAATACTGTTCCATGTTTATATAAAATCTTGCTGTTCAAATGCGTAAGGTACTCCATGCGTATTAAGTTATTTTGAAAAGATGTTAATTATTTTAAATTTTAATGCTATTACAGTTAACATACAGTCTGATATTAGTTTCAGGTGTAAAATATATGAGTCAACACGTGCATACAACACCTGGTGCTCATCACATCAAGAGCACTCCTGAATCCCTTCACCTGTTTTACCCATCCCCCACCCCCATCCACCTCCTCTCTGGTCACCGTCTGTTTGCTCTTTGTAGTTAAGAGTCTGTTTTTTGTTTTAAACTTTTTGTTTTAAAGTAAATTCCTCAGACTAAGGAGCGTCCCTTCATATCTATAGTCCCAATGTCCAGCATACTGTCCTATACAGAATATTTTATATATTTACTGAATATATATGTAGATACATCACACTGCTTAATCAGGAGGTTAAATAGAACCCCTGACTGTGCTCTGATTTTAGAGACATAAAGCAATTT